>ML776953.1:518834-556648 GCA_009831015.1 Picea engelmannii | reverse complement strand
AATGTTTCAAAAATTAAAAAAAAAAGAATATTTTTGTATTTTTTTAAGTTTGCCGATTTTTTGCCGATGTTTTGCCGATTTTTACGAAACGTTGTTTTCTGGACCCCGGCGATTTTTTCCCCGAAACGATTTTTACAACATTGGTGTAAACACTTTCGGAGTAACCTAAAGATAACAATGAGCACTCTTTTAGTTGTATTTCAATGTGTTTCCTTACCCCCAAACATGGTGTAAACACTTTTGGAGTAACCCGAAAGCTAACGCTAAGCACTCTTTTAGTTGCGTTTCAATGCGTTTCCTTGGAACAATTTAAAAAATTTGACAACGTACCAATTGCAAAGCTCATGTTTGGTTTGGTTGTGGTGAGAATTATCAAACTACCTACAAGCTAATGATATAATGCTTCACTAACAACCTTTGATTCATCAAATTATCATCCTTTGAAAGTTTCAAGTTTATCTCCATTGGTATTTTGCTAGGATTACAATCTTCCATTCCCAAGTTTTCAACAGCTCTGTAGCATACTTGCTTGTGAGGTGAAATCTTGTCTTTTTGTTGTCAGACTTCAATTCCCAAACAATAATGTAATAGTCCCACATCTATCATATTAAATGCTTTGCAAAGATTATATTTTTTTTCATTAATTAACTCAATACTATTACCTGCAATTATTAATCATCAACGTATACAATCATAGCGATCATCTCTTCTCCTTTTACTTTAATATACAAGTTAGGATCATAATTTCTTCTTCTTGAAAGTTGAAACCACTGGATCTAAGATACTGATCAATTTCATACCAAGCTCATGGGGCCTTGCTTTAATCCAGACAAGGCCTTTACCAACTTTTCTTCTCCTTGAACAACAAATCCTCCTGGCTGCTCCATATACACTTCTTCATTCAAATTCCTACTAAAGAATGCACTTTTAATGTCCATCTGATGTACCTGCCATCCAAACTGTGATGTAATAGCTAACAACATTTGGATTGTAGTCAACTTTGCCATGGGAGCAAAAGTTTCCTCATAATCTATACCATCTTATTGTGCATACCCTTTTGCAACTAACCTAGCCTTATACTTTTCAATAGAACCATTTTCTTTGAACTTAATTCTATATACCCATTTACAACCTATCAACTTCTTATTTTTAGGCAACCCATCAAACTTCCAATTCTTATTTATCAGCAAGGCATCAAACACTACTTGTAATGCATTTCTCCATTCTTGTTTTTTGTTTGTTTCATTAAAGGAAATTGGATCATGAGAATTCACAACCTTGTTCTTCAAAGCAAGATTTTCTGACAGGATGACTTGACCTTCTCCTCTCTCATTGCTGCATGTCATCTGGCTTTGGATCTTGAAGTGCCTTGTAGAACCATTCTGGCCTTTGCAAAGAACTACTTGATTGCTGCTATCTTCTCCTTCTAAGTTCAACTCTACTTTTTCTTCCTCCTCTTGTTTGTCTTCTCCTATTCTTCTTCTACCATATGTAAGAGTAGATTTAGTGTTTGGGTCTCCTTCTATCTGCAAAATTTTACCCTGCTGTTTGGATGTTTGCACATGTGGAGGTTTTTTGTCAAAAATCACATCTTTACTTATAACAATCTTACTTTGCATTCGATTCAATGCAGTATCCAATAAATATACATTTTCTACTTTTGGTTTCCAATTTATGTCTATTTTTATTTGGAACATGTGTATATGCCAAACAACCAAAGACTTTGAAATTTGCTATCTAGGGCTTCTTTCCCGACCAAGCTTTGTAAGGAGTCTTACCATGAACTGATTTTGTGGGACTAAGGTTCTACAAAAATACTGCTTTTTGAATTGCTTTAGCTCAAAATTGATCACTAAGACTGCGTCCTTTCATCATACATATGGCCATTTCCATTATCAAGCAATTCTTTCTTTCTGCTACACCATTTTGTTGTGGTGTGTTTGCAATGGAGGCCTACCTTCTAATGCCATGTTGATAGCAAAAATCATAGAGTGCCTTGGATTAATTTTCTCCTTCTTTATCATTCCTTAACATCTTAATTTTTTGACTATTTTATTTTCAGCTATTGCTTGAATCTTTTAAAGATTTCAAAAACATCTGATTTATATCGCAAAAAATAGACCAAAGTTTTTCTTGAAAAATCATCAACAAACATATCAAAGTACATAGCTCCTCATATCGACTAAGTTTGCATGGGTCCATAGACATCATTTTGAATGAGGTCAAGTAATGTACCTACCTACGTCACCTTGTTTTGCTGTTATCAAATTTGAGAAGATGTTTTCCTGCTAAACATGCCTCACAAACTCCTTTACCCTTTGCAATTTGAGGCAATCCATTCACCAAGTTATTTTTATGAAGCAAATCCAAATAAAAATAATTTAAGTGGCCATACCTTTCATTCCAGAGCCAATTTTTTGAAGAATAGCATGTTAAAAAACATTGTTTGTTTGGCAGACCTTCAAACCTGTACATATCATTACTCTGCACTCCTCTAGCAATGCTTTTATTATTTTGGTCTTTAATCAAACATTGTTTCTTGTAAAAAATACCAATAAAATTATCATCTGTAATTTTACTTATAGGTAGTAGATTTTCCTTTAAGCTAGGATCATAAAGGACATTTTGTATGTTTTTGACACTATTTCTTGAAACTTGCATAGGTGTTTCCTCTTCTACTTTGTACTTCATGTAAACTATTATCACCAAAAACTATTACTTCATTTTTACATTTATCAAGCTTTGAAAAAACCTTTTTCTTACCAGTGATGTGTTTGGCAGCACCTAAATCAAAGTACCAAACACATTATGATGCAGAGATTTTGTTGTGGGTGGCCATAAAAAGATTATAGGTTTCAGGTCCAGTTTGATGAATAACTGTATTACTCTGCAACATTGCTTTGATGCCTTCCTCCTCTTCCTCTGCCTCTACTTCGACCTCTACTCTAGCCATTTCAAGTTCATGTTTTTTCTTAAGAAAACAATCTTCTTCATTATGATTATTTTTCATGGGACTAGCTTCTTAGTGGAAGTGGATAATCAAGCTTTCCTTGAAGGACATGAAAAAAATTTAAAACAAAGGAACGGATAAGTTCTTCCTTTTGAAGAGAAGGATTCAATGGTTCCAAGATAATTCCTCTTGCGATTGCCTTGAGAAAGATCATTGTATTGACTATGTGTAGGCCTTCAATGATCCCTTGTAAAAAACATTCAGTGGTTTTTGAGAGCCACATTAAATTGGCTTTCCTCCTAATGTTTTCGGCATTTGATTTTCTTCCCAGAGGGTGAGAATGATCACATGTAGTTTTACTGCTCTATGCCTCGTTAAGATGGGGCTCAGAGGATTAGAATTTTTGGATTTTTTGGGAACAAGTTTAGATGGAATGGGACTGTCCCGAGGAGATTGTCCTTGAGTGTTAGAAGGTGGAGGAGAGGACCTAGGTCTATGGGTAGTTACCACAAACTCCCTATCATCCTGTTCCTTAGAGCCAGAATCTGTCACAGGGGTTGAGAGAGTGACAGGGGTATTGACTGTGTTAGCATCAGGGGGAAGGGATCGGGTTTAAGATAAGATAAGTCATAGGAGGAAGGGAGTCTGTACCTGGATCAGCAAAGCCTGCATCTTCCTGAGCTTCCTTAAGAGAAGAAAATTGATTTTGGAGTTTGATCTGATTCAGGTTGAGATTGGAATTTTTTAATATTATTCACCTGTAGCATTCATTTATACCTTTTCTATAAATCATTTGACATGCTTCTGAAACACAGTGGGTACAATAAACCAAAGTTTCAATGTGAAACAACAGAACAAATTGTTTGTTTTATGGATTTAAAATTGGAAGAAAACAACACCAGCAAAAGGATTCAAATCTCAAATTGGACTCATACCACCATTTTATACTTGACAAACAGAAGCATATGAAGGAAATTAAAACCTGCATTAGCTTGACAGTCCGTGTACATATCTAAATTTGAAAGATCTTACCGTTGACATGCCAAATCAAGTCATTCAATGAGTCCAAATCCAGTATCTAGTACCCAATAGCCTTGATGTTCAAACCTCTATCAGTAGGTTCTTTGGAAAATAAAGAGCCTGTACTAAATATAAACTGACAACCTAACAGTCTCCTCTTTTAATGATCCGGGATTATCGTTTTGAAGGGGAAGCCTTCAAACACTACATAGTGGTCTGGATAACACAAATCTTGCTAGATGAACACTAGCATTTGTCTGAGGGGGGGATATCTGTTTCAAAAAACCAAGGGAAAGTGTTGACTAAATTTTTAGTAGATTGTCCTTATAATAAGGTGAATAATTAGAGAAGCTTATGTTTTTGTGCTTAGTTCTATCATGGTTTTAACAATAATATTGGATTGTTGCATAATATTTGACAGGAAACTCAACGCTTGCTTACTGAACCAGGTATGCATTGCGTTTCAGTTATTTTTATTGGAATAGTGTTGTTGAAAATGCCATCGAGTCTGTGGTGTCTGCAAGAACCAGATATGAACAATGTGAGTTTTTGGCACTCTGGAATTCCTTATAAGGGCAATATTTTCTGTGTACTCAGCGCCTGGTATAAGTGCTTCTCCGTCTGAGGAAAATCTACGGTATTTTAATGTGATGATTCTTGGTCCATCTCAATCTCCATATGAAGGTATTTCCCCTCAATCTTCCAAGTACATTTGATTCAACTGGTAAAACTCTGTTAATTTTAAAATGAACATTTTTCCTTGTTATCTTTGATTTTCTGTTTGAGTGTAGCTCTTTTGGAATCATTTCATCTAATAAAACTGTAAATGAAGAAATTTCTGCTGTTGCACTGAATTTGGACTCTCTTTGGATACCATGTTAAAATCATAAATTCAGTGTTTATGATGTTTTCCAAAGCTTTCATCATATATAGACAGGTTTGTTGATTGGATTTAAACTAGCGTGAAACCAGAGATGGGCCACTGGATACAATATATTTTTTTGTCATTTCTATACTGCATATTCTTATGAAATAAATCTAATGATACATATTGACAACCATTGGCAACTTTGTTTCCTCTTGCTGAACCTGTGCATCTGGAAGCTGTGTTAGTTCGATCAATCCTATGAGTGAATGTGTTAATAGGATGATTACTTTTTAATAAGAAATTGTTTACTAAGAAGAAAACATTTTCAAATTGATTGTTGTGTGTTGGTTACCTCTGTCTTGTTTCACAGTTCAACTTTCTTTCTCAATAATCTTTGGTTGCAATTTTTATTGCATATAAGTTTGCAGTTATTTACATGGCATATATGTATTTGACATTTGAACCTTTTCCATTCATTTTGGATATTTAACCTACAAATGTCTCCATTTATTTTGGATATTTAACCTACTATCCCTTTATTGAATAAACCATTATATGGATTGGCTGGCATTACTGGCATAAAAACAGTCAGTCAAATGATGGAAGTTGAGATTGGTTATCTTGAATTTTTTTTCTAAATCTGACATAATACATTCCTATTGGATTTGGAGATGATTGGTATTTAGTATTTGTGCTTCAACCTTTGGGAGAGAGAGTGCTTTTTAATGTTTCAGTTTTATCACCAGTGGAAAATAGAGGTCCATTAGCCTCTCTGATTTATGTTACTTTATATTTCAGTGTAGATGCTCACCAATCTTTTTCTCCATCCATATGAATTCTCTATTTTCCAGTCAATCATTATGAGTTCCCAGGTTCACGTGTTTAAGTTTGTGTCTTACTGGGAGATATTGAATCCACAATAAAATTACCGTGTTCTTTTTTCCTGTAAAAGAAAGGTACACTGGAGAGGTTGGGTGCTGCTTTTATTTTGGTATGTAATTTGTCATCAACTCCATCTTCTAAATATCTATGAAGTAGGAATCTCCTTAGTGGGACTGTTCAGAGGTTGCATGGATCGTTGGGGAAACTGCTATTTGACATTTCTAGTTCAACGTTTAAATTGCTTGCTCAAGTATCATGGTGTCATAGACATGAAACTGAATATTACTGTATTTTCCTCAAATGCATCTTAGAATTCTCAAAGAAGTCTAGCTTTTGAAAATTTTCCAAGAAGCAAAGCTGTGACAATGTACTAATGGCAAAAGGAGTACAAAAAGTTGTGAGCATGGTGGACAGTTAGCTTCTGATTGTGCCCAAATCTAGGATATCAGAAGTAGGTGTCAGGGCAAACAAATGCGATGAGGATTATAATTTTGTAAGGTCTTTTAAAACCTTGTAGTAAGTCTTGTAAGGTCTTAAATTAATTTGTAGTAAAATCCTTTGTCTACTCAGAACAGGTCTTATGCTTTATGGAGTTGAATTTGTAAAGGGTCTTGAGTCCATATCTATTTTTTTCACAAGAACATTTGGCTAATAATGTCTGCAAATAACATTGCTTCACATTTAATTCGCTGCAGTTGTGGACCATCAAGGTCACTGGGATCTCTGAACAGAACATCGGGGAAACTGTTATTTGACTACTAGTGCAATGTTTAAATTGCTTAAGTATCATGGTGCCATAGACATGAAACTGAATATTACTGTATTTTTTCTCAAATGCGTCATAGAATTCTCAAAGAAGTCTAACTTTTGTAAGTTTTCCAAGAAGCAAAGCGGAGACAATGTACTTAATGACTGAAGGAGTACAAAAAATTGTGAACATGCTGGACAATTAGCTTCTGAGTGTGTCCAAATCTAGGATATTGTAAGTAGGAGTCAGGGAAAACAAGTATGATGAGGATTATAATTTTGTAAGATCTTTTTAAATCCTTGTAGTAAGTCTTGTAAGCTCTTAAATTTTTTGTAATAAAATCCTGAGACTACTAAGAATAGGCCTTATGCTTTATGGAGTTGAATTTGTAAAGGGTCTTTAGAGTTGTTAGCTATTCTTTTCACAAGAACATTTGGATAATAACGCTTGTGAACAACACTGCTTTACATTAATTCGCTGCACTCGTGGACCTTTGATGTCACCTGGATTGTCACCCAATCTTAGATTTTCTATTGGAGCTTGGTTATTGGGATTTGAACCGAGGCCTTCCTTACCACTAGTGCTCCAACTGTAGTTAGATCACAGCACTATGGACCTTGGACCTTTAGGGTCCTTAGTTATCAATTAAGGTGTCTTACGTTAATTCCTAATAGGTGAGAAGGGAAGAGTGCAACTGTTTTAAATTGAAGGTATTAGTGGATGCAAGTGCACTAATTGAATTAGTGTAACAACATCAACCACTGCAAAGAGCACAACTTGATATGCATAGTCCTTATTAATTCATGGAGTGGCAAGTAATAGGTTAACTTGTATAGGAATGAATTCATACATCAAACATGCATTGGTGCAATAAACATCTGAGCAACAAACTCAATTTTGAATTTTCATTAACAAAATAACTTTGTATACCATGATATGGACAACAAAGCTTTACAAAAGTTGAGAACAAGTCGACTATCAACCCCTTTATAATTTGAAGACGGTGTATAAATAATCTTTTTAGGGAATGCAAAATGCTTTGTTTCCTATCTATTCAAATTCTTTAAATTAATAATTGTACAAAATTTAGGAAGAGGAAGAGAAAGAGAGAAGTAGACAATCCATCACGATTGTTGGGGTTCTGTGCGAAAATATGTTGCACTGTATTGTTATAATGGCCGCGTGATTTGGATCTATGCATCTATTACGAGTACACATGCCAAGGTAGTGTGGCCATCTCCTATTGTGACCGTACTTTGAAACTACACGATTGAGTTGTAATTTGAATGCACAACTAGATTATTAGTATGTGCTCTGTACACTATAGTAGGTATCCCATTAAACAATTTGTCACAACTGTTATAATTTAAGGGAAAACTAGAACAATAATATTCTTTTAAATTTATTCACTACAGTATATATAGATCAGCAATCAAAACAAAATTTCTGAAGTAGATCAATCACATAAATAATACAATGGATCTGAACATATAGAAAACAATTCTACACTAAATCTGAATATGAACAGATCTGATCATTAGCAATAAAAAAACAATTCTGAACATTAACTTAAACAAAGAACATCTCTGATAAAGCAAAAAACAAAATCTGAACATTACCTTAGCCAAAACAAAGAACAGATTTACCTTCGATGCTTGCTGCTGTCCTCTTTTCTGTATGCTCAAAAAAAGCTAAAATGGTCATGGATCAAACCCTCAAGGGTAGATCTCATCATGATCTATGTGGACAGTTTTTTCAAGAAGAACTAGGTAGATCTAAAAAACCAATCAACCTACTGAACATCAAGTAGGGCTGATATAAATACCCCAATGACCAAATTAGAGGCAAGTCAAAGGGGTCTTCTTCAATGGCAAGATGTCCACATAAGTCTCATGATAACTTATAAGCTTTTATCATCCCAGCATAAGAGGAAGGTCACTGATGTGATCATGTCCTTCTTCTTAACTGCTCCTAGGTCTCATGGACCATCCTGGGAGAGAAGAAGATCACACATTGTCTCGTCTTGGTACTTAACCAAGAACTGCTTGGTCCCAGACCAGAATACCCCAAAACACATCTGGGGGCCCTAGATCACCTCTAGGGTCTTATCCACCAAGGTACACAACCAAGGATCAATCCAAGCACGGGCAAGGATTCCCTGGAACACATCTAGGGACTTATATCATCAAACTGCTTGGTCTTTCACCAAGATCTGCCTGGTCCCAGACCAGGATACCCTAGAACACATCTGGGGGCCCTAGATCACCACTAGGGTCTTATCCACCAAGGTACACAACCAAGGATCAATCCAAGCATCGAGCAAGGATTCCCTGGAACACATCCAGGGGCCCTAGAACACATCTAGGGACTTGCATCATCAAATTGCTTGGTCCTTGACCAAGAACCCCAACAATACACTGGGGGCCCTCACTTAGGGTCTTTATCCATGGCTCTAACTGCTTGGTCCCAGACCAAGAACCCCGAGAGTGCACTGGGGGCCCTAGATCTCAGCTAGGGTCATCCTCCCGGAGAATGGCTCTTGCAACTGCTTAATTTTAACAACAACAGATCCTAGATAATGTTTTTTTATTATTGCTTTATAATTTGGAATATGTGCTTATTGCTATCTAATTTTGGAAAAGTAACAAAATTTCAACACATACAACCATGAAAGTTCATACATAAATTTTACCTCGGAGAAACTCACTTCGATAAAGCTCCAACAGTGGATTGGCTTCTTCTATGCATTATTGATTCTTTGAGAAGAGAAATTATGAATTTTATGAAGGGCTCTATGAGCAGAATGAAATGTCTTCGATAATCTACTTTCTTCCTTTGCCTTTGTCTTCAATTTTCTGCTAGGAAGAGTGTGAGCTATTAGATTTTTCTTGTCTGTTGGATTTGTCTCTAATTGGAAGAACTCTGAAGAAGAATAACTAGAACTTTAGAAGAACCAATCAAGAACCATTAACTCTCTATTTTTGAATCAATCCTCTCAAGTTTGAGCTATAGAGGACACAAAGGTGATAAGATGACTTGTTCCATCAATGGAAACAAGCATTCTATCTTTTGCCTTCTCCCTTATGTTGCTTTCTCAATCCTCTCTTTGCCTTGGTGTGTGTAATTTATAAGATCTCTTGTCGCCCCTTGAATTTTGACCCATTCATTTGGAACCAATTCAGTTATGTGAAAGGTTAAACGACTTCGTTGGAATTGAAACTATATATCAACGTTATTGGCACACCTCTAGGCTCTTGAACGTGCTTTTGGGTAGTGTGCAGTGTCTTGGGCAAGCTGGTGCATGCACAAAAAGTGGGTTTGGTGTGTACAATCTTGGAGCCTTGTGCGGCCCTAGAGCCCTTGTACGGGGTGTGCATGGTCTTGACATCTCTAGTATCTTTTGGAATGCTTCTTTGGGCCCTATATAGATGTGTTGATTCGAGCTCAAGCTTTAGCTTCAATAAGCAATCTAGGCCATTCCATTATTCATGATCCTTTTCAAAGTAGTGTGTTTGCGACACAATGATATTTTGCCTCTTTGATTCTCAACAAAATTGTTCGTTGCAATGTGGGTTTTGTGTTGATGATTTTGCACGATTCTACACCTTTGATATAACAATTGAATTTGCATGCCCACAATTAGACAAATTCTTGAGTGATCCGATCTTTGTAGTGTGAAGACTTCATTCATGGACTTTGTTGATCTTTGACTTCTTTTGGGATCAAACCTCCCCACTTAGGAGTGGTTGGTCCCTAACAATATCTTGCTAGTTGGGAAACTTCGCCTGAATTTGCTCTAAGGTGTACCAATTTCCAGTTTGGGGTGACTATACACACACATGTGTGTGTGTGCGTGTGTCTCGTGGTAGTCTCTTATAACTTAAACAATCCTCTTTCATAAGTCCTTTGTGCTTGCAATAATCATAGGAAATGACATTCTTCTTCTTTGACACGCTTTGTCCATCCTTTGACAATTTGGAGTAAGTCTTTTGTTGCATAATGCTACGAAATGGCTTCAAAGTATCTTCTGTTGTAATTATAGCCACTATTGTTATTGTTCCTTCCAACAATTGAGGTGATAGAATTGTCCCCACCCATGCCATGGTCTAACTGGTGCCAAGTGTCTGCATTTGCTCAAATTTTTTTCCTACCATAACTATTTGTCTCCATGCATGAAAAGCTTTGGGAAGGAAACCTTGTCTTCATCTTTGAATTGCTGCACTTCAAGGGAATCTCCCTTCCTCATCTAATCATCTAGTGGTAGGGCATCTGATCGTCATAGAGCGAATTGTCACTTTGATTTCCACTTTGAGAGAAGAACCTAGATTAAACAATGAACTTCCTCCACCATTATAATGATTTTACATTGAGATTACTCCCATAGGGTCTTTGGGGTATAGCCATTTGTAGTTTTGCGGTGGATGTTGTTAAAGTCTCTAACTGAGTGATATTGTCCATCCATGTTCCCAACTTTGCCAGTGAGATTTGCAATTCTTTCTTTGAGGATTTCAATGCAAATCTACATATTGTCCTCCATTTCTTTGTTTGCATAAGAGTGAGCCTTCACCGTAAACTATGTACAAACTCTAACAACTATGTGCAAAATGATGCTTAGATACCAATTTGATTTTGGATGGGAGTGCCCTGGTGGAGTTTGTTCAACCACAACCATAGATGTGGCAAGCCCAACTTGATATACATGATCCTTATTAATTTATGGAATGACAATCAATGAGTTTAACACAATTAGGATTGAATTCATACATCAAACACACATTGGTGCGAAAACAATTTGGGCAACAAACTCAACTCATATTTTCCATTAATAAAATAAATTTGTACAACATAACATGAACAACAACATGAAGCTTTACAACAACAAAGGATAAATTAATTATCAAGCCCTTGTCCCACAAACAAGGAGGTCTCATACACCAATTTGGTGTCTGGCTTGTCCATGACCTTAAAAATAGATTATATATTATTTATTATAATATGAAGATGGGGTGTAAATAATCACCAAAGGAATATAAAATGCTTCCTTTCAAATCTGTTCATATTCTCCCAATTATGTACTTGTACTAATTTTAGGAAGAGGAAGAGACTTAAAGAAGGTGGAGACCCGTTGTGAATATTGAGCTTCCATGCACAACAATGTGTTGGCTGCCCATTCGTGTCGGTGTGCCTATGCCATTCGGGTTTTTGCATTGTGATGAGTGTGTATGCTAAGGTAGTGCGACCATGTCCTATTGCAACCGATCTTTGAAACTGCATAATCGGGTTGCATTGTTGGATCTAATCGACTAAAATATTAGTGCATTTGCAACTCATCACCATTTTGTTTCTTTGATTTGTGTCGAAATTGTTCATTGCAATGTGCATTCTATGTTGTTGATTTTGTGTGATTCAACACCTATTATACAATGACCAAATTTGTTTGCCCATACTTAGACATGAGCCCCTCTTTAGTACAACTTATCCATTGGACTTAGTTGATCTTTGACTTTTTTCAAGATCATGCTTGAGTAATCTAGAGAACTTTGATTGATGAAGTCAATGACCTATAGACAACAAATCCACTTAGTTATCAAGTAGGAGGGACATGAGAATCCAATTGTAGTTGCTTTACTCAACCCCCAACTCTTACCCATTTTATTGTTCTGGACACTAGAAATGACTTTGCGTCTTGGTCAACATTGTATTTTGTTGACAATAATTTGTCATTGATCTACACCAATGATCATCTTGGTTGACAAGTTGGAGATAATCTCTTGGTCAACAACTTGTTTTGCTTTGTGCACTTCATGGAGTTCTTTGTTAATGACTTGTTTGGAAAGCTCACTACTAAATCAGCTAAGATACTTTGGTGTTAGCAAGACTCTTGTTTCTTTGCAAATGCACTTCTACCAGACACATTGAGGTTGAGATATGTAAGCACATAAATCCATTTTGGTATGAAAACCCCATGTTTCGAGGAGTTTTAAAGTTTTCCTGGTCCACTCATGTGCTCATGAGGGGGGCATGGGAACCATAACAATTCTAAAAACCCCAAATCTAAGAAAATGAAGACAAAATAACCTTTAATTCGTTTCTAAACCTACCTACAAATAAACTTATCATTCTTATTTTCTTGCAAGATAATGTGCTATTAAAGAAAAACTGTATGCACGCATTTGTTTATTTATATATTTATATACCGTGTTTCCCCTATGTACCCATTTGGGGGGGGGGGGGTTAATGTTTTTAGGCATTCTTGTTTCCAAAACTTATATCCATTTTCGAGTTTTGTGCAACTTAGCTTTGCATGTTTCTTCTTCACTAAGGGAATCCATTATCGTAGATTTTCTTACAAATTTTCCCTTAACCAAGAAGCACCGACGTAATTGCATTTTGGTGTTACTTGGGCGTTTTTTCTAAGATGGTAATCATGGTTAGATTATCACTAGCCCTAAATGTATGATTTTTTTTGCATTTGGTTACATGTTGGCTTACCAACCTCTATTGTGTCTAATTATGATCCTAAATCCATCATTGAGTTTCAAACGTTTTTCTCTTTTTAATACACTTGATTTGACATGTCTACAACCTTCCATCCTTAGTCTTGAGGATAAATGAAAATGATTAATTGCACTCTTGTTCATCTCCTTTGCATGTACAATTAAGCACACCCTCACGCTTGTGATGATAGTGTATTATTTATACCACAATGCCTATAACATAGCCATCCACAACTCTATTGGTCACAATCCTCTTCAGGCTTGCTTTGGTTTTTAACCTTTGGCACCTCTCGATATTCCTTTTTAGGTACCATTGACTTCGACGGCTTCTCAATGTATTCATGAATTGAATAAAGCGAAACAATTCGTTCGCCAGATTCATAAGTTGAGGATATCTTTGCTCAATATTAGTTGAAGTATAAGTTACAAGATGATACACATTGTGTCACTCGTGGAAGGTTGGTCGTAATTTTTTGTTGAATTTACAATTTGATTAGTTCAAGGGTAGTCATCGGAAGTTTAGGCCTCTTTCATATAGTCCTTGTACTATCATTTGATCAACTGTTGCGAATGCCTTTTTGTTTGACATACCTCAATATCTTGGTATATATTTAGTGTTGAACGTTGAGTAGCTTAAGCCTCATATGCTTCCTTTGTGCCAACCCCTACGATTTCTCAATCAACTTGTTTGGACCCTTATCACTTAGCACCTTCACTAGTTGTCTCTATCATTGGTCGGCAAGTTAAGCGCATTCGATAGTGTGGCACTATTGTTAAGGTTGGACAATATCCACACTGATTCAAGTGGTATACTCTAGAGTAGATTTGAGCATGGTTGCCACAACTGTACCAACATGCATTAGAGGTCCATTGGTCTCTAGAAGGGATTGAATGACTCATTGATTGACGGATTTTGTAGACTACAAATTGACTAGCCTTGATCAACATTCGATTTCCGAGCTTCATTTTCGACATCAACTAGCTCTTTGACTTACTACATTGACTACAATTTGGCATCAATGTTTAACATCAAACATTATTAGTGGTCTCGTCTTGGCTAATCGATTTTAGGATTGACTTAGTATTTCAATTTGGACTTTTGAAGCTTTTGACTAGGGATGTGAATTGTGATTGACATCTGACCACTATTATGTAATCGATTGAGGGTACTTTGATGATGCTTTGATTATGGCTATAGAGTCTCATTACTTGGTCTTTCACTTTTGGCTTGGACATTTGATTAGTGATATGAATTGTCATTGACACTTGATGATCATTACCGGTCTCTGTACTTAAACAAATACTTTGCAAATGTATATATACTGAACTGTACTTGTAATTCATTGATGGATCAATGGTACTTTGATGATGCTTTGATATTGCCTACACAATGGCTTGTTGGAGTTGGCTCTCTATGTTAAATTTTGAGCTTGATTTCTTAAGTGGATTATTTCTTTGAATATAGAATCATCACTGAATAGCAATAATCATGTAGATACGTAAGCATGCACATGAACAACACATATACCTTGTACAGGGAGAAAAACCCCAGCAAACGATATTCCTTTATTGCATTATTAATGTAAGATCACTTATAAACATCCACCATGAAAACTCTGCTCTTAAAGAGCTTGCGAAATTGACTCTGACCTGACAGAGAACTAAGAGACCTTGCTGATATAGACATATCCGAGTTGCTTTCAAAGACTGAGATGTATCAGCTCTGATATGGATTGTTGAAGCTGCCTCTAATTGACTGTTATGCGCCTCTGATATGCTGTCTCTAAATGCTGTTATTACAGCACTGTTATGTGCCTTTTATGCTGCCTATATATGCTGTTATGCACCTTTATATGCTGCCTCTGTATGCTGTTATGACAATACTGTTATGCGCCTTTATACTACCTCTATATGCTGCTATAACAGCACTATTATGCACCTTTATATGCTGCCTCTGTATGCTGTTATGACAGCACTGTTATGCGTCTTTATACTGCCTCTATATGCTGCCTCTGTATGCTGATATGCGCCTCTATTTGCTGTCTCTACATTCACACTTACCCTGCATAACCATTGTGTGGAAGAGGGGTCGACCTCTGCTTATAAAGGAGTGAAGAGGAGAAGTAGATGGCGCGAATTAGGAACTTGTTTGCATGCTTTAACATAACTCAGCTTCACACTTTAGTTCGAAAATAGAACTAGACTTGAGACTTCAGTTACAACTCACCCTTCACTTGGCATGCATGCGTACTAACTTAGCATGCACATGTCATGCATGCATGCAACATGCAACTAGACATGCATGCAGTGCAACATGCAACATGCGACAACTTGACAACAATGTCTTTGACTTAGACATGCAACTTTGACTTCTACAACTTGACTTTTTACAAGGCAATTTAAATTTCTCTTCATAGTGGATAATGTTACACGTGCCAACGCACTAGATCAAGACATTTATATCATTTGCAATATTAGGAATATCGTTTGTTTCTACCTCATAGGAATTTTATATTCAACCTAACTTTTGCTAGATGCCTTGACTTTTGCTCATGGCTCACAAGGCTTGACTAGGCTCACAGAGGTTGTATGTTCCCCTTGACTTTTGCACTAGTCTGTCTATACTCACAGAGGTTGTACGTTCCCCTTGACATTTGCACTAGACTGTCTATGCTCACAAAGGTTGTACGTTTCCCCTGGCTTTTGTCAATACCTCACAAGACTGGTTGATTCTCCAAATCTGCCTGGCTAGCCTCAGGGTGGCCCATATGGCCTCTCATTGGAGAATGACTGTCGATGCTGCCAAATTTAACACTCTAAACACTTTCCCTCTCATACACATATAATCATATGTATTATAACTTGTATCAAGTATTCCACCAAGAATACATCTTTGATGAATTTCACTTGCTTTTCCATCCACCACTCGTACATGACATACATTCACACATTGTAATCTTACAATTCCTTGGTTCTCTGGTTTCCCATGAGCCTTTCCTAGGTGTTTGGACTTGATACCCACGACGGATGCCCAACTATCCCTTGTAGAAACTACTCCTTTTTTCCACGTAAAAAGGCTGACTAGGGATAATCTCCCTTCTCCCTATTTTTATATATACTCCATCTATAAATTTTAAATTAGTATTATTAGCTATTTGAGTATATTTTATATTTTTGATGTTCTGTATTCCTTACCTATTGCTGTCCCTTGTGGTCCATTGAATACTGGGGGATATCTCGAAACTTGGTGAAACATAGGAAACATTAGAACCCTATTCATTCTTTGGGTGAAGTAATCACAACATTCAGAGAAACGTTTTATCCATGTACTTATCTTCATGATTTACGTATCACTTTGATTCAACTACGCCAACGATATAATCAAAATGTCATACACCATGTTCATGAATTCAATGAGTCAGTGTTAAGCTCCATGTTCATGAATTCAACGAGTCAGTATTAAGCTCCATGTTCATGAATTCAACATGTAGTTAGGCTCTAAAAGGTGGATTTATGAGCAAATGAGAATGCTCGTCTTTATTTAAAATTAAAACAGAGTGCTTAGCTTTTGATTCTCTCGCTAGTCTATTCGTTGTCTGACTGGCCAGCTTGTCTGCCTTTTCATTAAGATTATGAGCGACAAACATAAATTCTAATTAATTCAAGTTACCACTTGAGCCAATTTACCTGATTCAATGTCCTTGCCAAATTAATAGTGGATGACAGACATTGGTTGGTCATTGTCTTGATTGTCTGGGAGGAATCTTCTATGCATTCCAAATTAGTTATACTTGATTTTAACGGAAGTTCTAATCCTTTTAGAAGAGCATGAGAATCTCCTAGATTATTGGTGCTGGTGACTAGACCCCATTTGTACGCAAGTTTAATGAAGCCTTTTGAGTTCCAAATGAGTCCCTTGCCCTTGTTCCCTCTGGATTTCCTCTCGCTGCCTTACAAAATGCTGTATGCAGAGAAAGTATTTTATTCTGACTCCACCTTTCGTCTTTCCTGCTGTCCACTCCATTAGGGTCAAAAACAAAAATACTCAGGTGATGAATTTCCTGTTTTCAGTTCTCTGCTTTCACCTTTGCTTTCAAATATTCCAAGCTTTTGCGACTAGGGACTTCCCTTTTTGTTCACCATGGTACTTCTTATTCCAGTTGAGAATGGTTTCATCTCAGCTCTATGGATTAATTATATTCTATAAATGTGTATTTAACCTTGGCTGATTCCAGAATTTTGTTGCTTTTAGATGATAGATAAACATATCATGCAGGCTTTCCTCAATTAGAAAAAAAGAACATCTGGACGGTCCCTCTATTCCCTGCTTGATGGAAGCCAGATTTTCATTCAAGGGATATACAGAACATCAAGATTCTAGACAGTTGACTGTCTAGAAGCTTGTACGGAAGTTTAATGAAGCCTTTTGAGTTCCAAATGAGTCCCTTGCCCTTGTTCCCTCTGGATTTCCTTTTGCTGCCTTACAAAATGCTGTATGCAGAGAAACTATTTTATTCTGACTCCACCTTTCGTCTTTCCTGCTGTCCACTCCATTAGGGTCAAAAACAAAAATACTCAGCTGATGAATTTCCTGTTTTCAGTTCTCTGATTTCACCTTTGCTTTCAAATATTCCAAGCTTTTGCGACTAGGGACTTCCCTTTTTGTTCACCATGGTACTTCTTATTCCAGTTGAGAAAGGTTTCATCTCAGCTCTATGGATTAATTATATTCTATAAATGTGTATTTAACCTTGGCTGATTCCAGAATTTTGTTGCTATTAGATGATAGATAAACATATCATGCAGGCGTTCTTCTATTAGAAAAAAGGAACATCTGGACGGTCCCTCTATTCCCTGCTTGATGGAAGCCAGATTTTCTTTCAAGGGATATACAGAACATCTAGATTCTGGACAGTTGACTGTCTAGAAGCTTGTTATAGCCACACCTTCTACTTTGTAGGTGCCTGGTTTCATGGGTGGAGCTACAATCAGAGTAACTTGTTCTTCCTTACTGGTTGGATTAAATGGGTAAATTACATTTGAGGATACTGTGCTCATTTTCTAGATGGAGAGGCAAGTCTGAAATTTTTTATTCCTTTTCTTCTTGGGAATGTTAACTACCTCCTGTTGCGAGCAATTTGCACCAAGAGAATTATATCTGCTAGATTGTTAAAATAGGTAAATTTTCCATCTGAGGATACTGTGCACAATGCACATGTTCTAGATGGAGAGGCAAGTCTCTGAAGTCTTCTATTCCTTTCCAACTTGGTAATGTTAGCTGCCAACTATTCCAAGCTATTTACACCAGGATTGATATTTGCTAGATTGCTAAACCCTTTCCCTTCCATCCAACTTATTCTTGCTAATTCCTGATTTTAATAAAGAAGGGCTTTACCCATTTTGTCCCTTAGATGTTAATTTTCTGTCCTTTTTTTCTTTGATTAGAGCATGTAAACTCTTTTTAAAATTTTTCAAAGAGTCATTCCTTTCATCTGCAAGAGAAAATAATTCATCACCTCAACCTGTGGAAGATTTCCAAAATATTTTCTCAAGATTACCTGTTTCCACCAAGGATCAATTATTTTTCATAGAACTTTGGCTCCTAGAGGTGTGTTGAAAGTAAAATCTTTTCCTTATTCCCAGTCCTCCTTTGGGCAAGTTTATTTTTGTTGTCAGATTTACACCCCTTCCATAAATATTTCCAAAGTATTCATTCATACTATTGAGAATTTTGATAGGTGCAGCCAACACCGAGGATTTAAAAATTGGAAAATGCCGAGAGAACTGTTTTAACCAATATGGATATGGCTTGAAGGTTTAGCCAGCCTGAGGCACAACCTCCATTTTTTCTGTTTTCCTTTTCATTGTGCCTGTATTTTTTCTGTTTTTTCAATTACTTGGTACCAGTCCGAGGACTTTATCCTTGCAAAACCAACTAGGACTCCAAGGCATATTAAGGATGTTGTGCTGCTTGTGAAATTCTATTAAGATTCCTTTCTGGAACATCTAAATTTCAGTGTAGAGTTTGCTTTTAGAGAGACTAAGTGTGCTCCCTGAAGCAAGGAAAAGCTTTGTGAGGAATGTTTAAACTTGGATGGATTGATATATTGAAGGCTCCAACCAATAAAAGCGTGTTGGTAATTGGGAGTGGCTGATTGGTCTAATACCTCCTATAATTTCTATTCCTTTTAACTGTTTTGCAACCTTGATCTTCCCAAGGACCTCCTGATGGTTTCTGCCATCAATATATAAAAAGAGGGCAACATAGGACAGCCTCTCTGTAATTGTCTAATGCCCCTGAAAAAGTTGGTCTTACATTCATAAAAACTGAGATTCTAGTGTTGACTATGCAAGTGAGATTCTGGTGTTGAGTCTTGACTATGCAAGCTCCAATCTCCTTTATCTTAGTCTCCTAGAAACCAAATTTACTAAGAGTTTACTTTCAAAGGCATTTGCCATATCCAGTTTTATTGCCATTTCGTTTTATTTCTCCATCTTACAACAGTGAATTGCTCCTTGTACTAGTAATGCATTTAACTGCGATTAGTGTAGCTGAAGCAAACCCTCCTAATTCCTCTAATAGAAGCATTGAAATCCAGGGTTTCGGCCTGCTTGCTATATGATCTTCATCACTATCTTGTAAAAGGTGTTGCAGAGGGAGATAGTTCTAAATCTTTTGTAACTGTTAGGGATTATATCTTCTGGACTCAGAGCCAAAAAGTTGAGTTTATGGCTCCTCCCATGACCTTCTATTCTTGTTTTCTCTCATTTCAGCAGATTATCCTTAATAATGTCCCAAGTTTCCATGGATATTATATTAGGATATCTGTTAGTATATAATATTGACTTAGGCCTCGTTATCATTAACATACTACTACTACTACTGCTACTATTACTATTACTGTATGCTTTGGGTGAGTGATTGGTCACAACCCTTCTCATATTGCACTATATAATTGAGTTATCTCTCGTTATATTGGATATCACTTATGAAATATTATAGTTACCCATATATTTGCCTAACGATACTTCTCAATATTTGGTTTAAGTCCTCACATGGTATCATGGCAGGTTCGGGCCCGACTCTGTCACGAGAGGGCATGGATCATAAAACCTCACGTGGTATCAATCATGCTAAACAGACAAGGATCTGAGTTCAATGATAAGCGGTAAAGTATTATAGTTGTTCTTTTAGGCAGTATGCAGGGTTGTCTTGGTAACAATGATGCAGTGAGCAATCGACTAAACAAAAAATGAGGGGACAGTACTATTTCTCCAGTCAACGAGATGAGATATTTTGTTGGTGGATTGCCTCTCAAACTGTATGAGTTGTAAATTTGTTCATATGGAATCTCTTCTTGATAGTTAATTTTCAAAGGGATGCAAGGATGACCTCTCTATCTATTGAGTGGCAGCAGGTATTATAGTGTTTGAAAGAAGCTATAGCAGCGGAATATTCATGATTAATCCCTTCATGCTCTGAAGAGATACTATTAGAAAATATTTGTAGTTTTCAAGTGCCTCTACAGTAAAAACAGAGGCGACCTCTTGCAACAGGAAATTCAAAATGACTTGCACAAAGTCTGTATGAATATATCCAGATTTGATTGCCTTCTCAATATCATTGTTTTCATTGCTGGTTGTTAAATTTGGTACTTTCGGGAGAAGTTATACTATTTCTAGTTACATGAGGCAAGAACATTAAAGATTTCTCACAGCCCTCGTAAGGTGCTACTTCAGAATCTGTAAAACAGAAGAAACATGAACAAAATAAAGATATGTCAAGCCCATACTTGAAATCATATGATATGAAGAATAAAACTTTATTATATCACATGGCACATTTCAAAATAAGGGTTGTGAAAACTCGCAGAGCTACAAGAAGAAAAGAAAATAAGCCAATGAAATCATGAATATTTAGGGCTGTGCTTCAACACAAGTTACAATCGTTGTTGTTGGAAACCTAACCATTTTGGGGTACATTTAGTTTCTACGTTCTAACAGCACATTGAAATCATGTGATATGAAGAATACAAATTTATTAAACCACATGGCACATTTCAAAATGAGGGTTGTGAAAACTACAAGAAGAAAAGAAAAGAAGCCAGTGCAATCATGAATATTTAGGGCTGTGCTTCGACCCAAGTTACAACTGTTGTTGTTGGAAACCTAACCATTTTGGGGTCTATTTTGGTTCTATTATCACACAGCACATTGATTCATTGCCCAATCATATTATTATCAATGTAGTGTTATGTTATGAGAGGATGGTGATCTTTGTTCTTTGGTCACAGCAATATGCGCCCCTGAAAACACCACTGGAATGTATGGTGTGGCATGCAGATAATATATTGAATATTGAGTACTGTAACAACTTAGGTATGCCTTCCACGTTGTGAGAGATTGCACATATACTCACTTTTCGTATGTTTTGCAGGTGGTCTCCTTCTTCTCTAGTAAGGATGCTCTTCCTTCCCATTCTCTCTCAATACTATTTACAAAAACATGTGAAGCTAGAGATATTGAATGGACTTTTGGAGCTAGCCTCAAGGTGGGAATATTGTAATTTGTTGTGACATGGTATTGTAAGCCCCATAGAGGCATTATAAACCCATGCAAAACTGTTGTGACATGGTATTGTAAGCCCCATAGAGGCATTATAAAACCATGCAGTATTTTGTTGTGATGTGGTTTTGTAAACAACATAGAGGCATTATAAAACCATGCAGTATTTTGCTGTGACGCGGTATTGTAAACCTCATAGAGGCATTGTAAATCTATGCAGTAAATTGTTGTACCTCATGTTACCAAGGTGCATATTAAGGGGGGGATGTCGGGGATAATATTTACTCGGACAAAATTCAATTCCTGGAAATTCTAATTGGAGACATTCCTCAAGAATCAAAGCTGTGGATGTACATAACCAAATATAATTTCTCACCAGAAGATGCATCATAGCTAAAATGTTTGGTGATTTTTCACTGGTAGGTACACCAAAGCTTAAAAAAAACTCTATGATTTCATAAGTGTGAAAGCTAAAATGCATGGTGATTCGTCATCAGTATATACACCAAAGTTAAAATTTTTGATGACTTAGTGTGGTTTCCGACTGGAAGATACATTAGAGCTGGAATTCAAAGCACACCAATACAAGGAGAAGATACACGGCATTATTACTCTCACAGAAGGAAACCAGTTGAGTCACTATTGCATGAAGAGGAAAGTGAAATGACATTAATACTCTCACAGTGGAAATACTTCTGTGTCAAGGGGAAAGTGACCTCGTAAAATTGTGGAACAACTTCAAGGAGTTGTTCAAAACACGAATAATACCTCCTCGATTCACTATCTTGAAAACATAGTTTCACAGTCTCTAGCTTGGGGACTTCATTAGAGTGGAAGAATATTTTTCTCTATTCACCAGAATCTGTGGTAACATCAGGGACAATGGAGGACAAGACCAGAAGTGAAGTTTTACCACCTACTCTTCAGTAGGTTAAGCCAC
Source organism: Picea engelmannii (assembly GCA_009831015.1). Taxonomy (NCBI): domain Eukaryota; kingdom Viridiplantae; phylum Streptophyta; class Pinopsida; order Pinales; family Pinaceae; genus Picea; species Picea engelmannii. Next base: position 534,178 of record ML776953.1, on the reverse strand, counting down.
CTATTCTTCAATAGGTGAAGCCACCATAATTAATGCCATCATCAGGGTGGTTGGTGAAGTTCTACAACCTACTCTTTAGTAGGTGAAGATCAACCTTCGTAACAAGAGGATAAAACTGTTACCTTGATGGTTAGAGGACAAAATGATCCCTGACCCCAAATCGAAGGATCACCTTATGGATAGAGGACAAAATGATCCCTGGCCCCAAATTGAAGTCTCACCTTTATGGACAGAGGAAAAAATAATCTGGCTGACATCCTAGCTGACGAATCAAAGGCCACTACCCTCTGTGACAAGAGGATAAAACTGTCTCCTTAATGGACAAAGACGAAATAGTCTCAACTAACAGCCTAGCTAACAAATCAAAGGCTGCTAACCTCCCTGACAAGGGGATAAAACTCTCACCTCAATGGACAGAGGACAAAATGATCCCTAGCCACAAATCGAAGGCTCACTTTGATGGACAGAGAATAAAATGATCCCTAGCGGACAAATTGAAGGTTCACATCGACAGGATAAAGGACAAACTGATCCCTGGTTGACAAATTGAAGTTTGCTGAGCTCTATGAGAAGACGATAACACTGTCACCTCAGTGGATAGAAGTACAAAATACTCCCTACTAATAGACTAGATGACAAATTAAAAGCCGCTCATTTTGTATAAACCAAATTTTGACATTGGGCAATATGTGGATTGTCTCCCCATGTGGTACATAATGTGTGGGCATTCTCCTTACTTTGCAGTCATATTTGGTTATGTGAGATAAATGATGGCTTATCATAATCTCCTTCTCCCAAAGGGGGGATGTTTAGTGTATATTATTGACTTGGATTTTATTATCCTTAACATATTAATAATAATAATACTATGTTATAATTATATTATTATTATTATCACTGTATGCTTAAGGTGTGAGTGATCTGTCACAACCCTTTGTGTATAGCACTATATAATTGAGTTATCTCTCAATATATTGAATATTACTTATGAAATATTGTAGTTACTCATATATTTGCCTAACTATTCTTCTCAATATTTGGTTTAAATGCTCACAATATCCAATAGACAAGAAAGTTACTAGTACATATTGCAATATCTACGTAAGCTATATTACAATATCTTTTCTGGATGGTTACCAGTACATCATCTAGAATTACAAAGTTTTGTACCTTCTCCTTTGCACTAGATCCAGCATACACTGATAAAGTGACATATGATGTCACCAATCTTGGCTGCTGCATTATTTTACACGGATCCTTCACTACTGCTAGTGAATGCTATAAAAAATTAAAATGGTCCTAAATACACCATCAATGCCACCAGACAATCTGTTGGGGAGATTTCAACTCAGTGTTCTTCATTCTTTTTTTTGGATGACCCAATCTCTTCTTCTGCAATTTAAAAGATGTTTATCCCAGACCTAAAACTTCACCGCTTCAATTGTGTTTGTCTGAAGACAAAATCGATGAAGGTACAGTGCCAGAAGTCACTGTGGCGGGATTCTTTTGAAACTTCTTCGTTGAGGTCCCTTGAACAAGCTGATGATCAGAATTTCAAGGTGTCCAGCAATACATACCATTTTATCAGTATACCTATAATTGATTTTGGTCATTCTTCTCAGTTATTGAAAACCTGCTTTGAAGTTGTGCACTAGTTTCCATTTGGCATAGATTCACCATTTTATACAGGTGCCACATCAAATGTCAGCAGTTCAGCTCTGTCAGTTTATCCCAAATGGCTTTTGATGAGGCCACAAAGGAAAAGATAGTTGCAGCAGAAGAACACCCACTTTTGAAGGAAAAATTGCACCGGAGTCCATTGCTTCTATTGGTGGAAAGAGTTGATTATAAAAATTGATTTTGCAAGGCCTTTACAAAAGTTTTGTAAGATTGTAAACTCAAAATCCATGTGTACCTTTAGGATTCTTTATTATAAATCCTTGTAAACTCAAAGTCCTTAGTCCTTGATAAGTCTTTAGGATTCTTCATTATTTCTTGGAGTACCTCATATTATGTGCTGAAAGGATGAAAAGGAAGCATGTGGAATAGAGAATACCTATTAGGCTGTTAGGAAAAGATATTTTCAGTTATAGGTTAATAACTATGTCTTCGATTCCAGTTCCCTAGTCCCCTGGATGTGTCTGGATCTGTCCCAGATCTGGCTTGGATACAGAATATAGCCATATGGCTCTGTACCAGATATGCCAGATATGGAATCTTGGCCATATCCAAGCTAACAAAGGAAAAGAAAATCAAGAAAAGAATGTCTGATCTTTAAGTCAACAAAATAACAGAAGAAAGCCTATCTACAAGTCAACTAAATAACAATTCTTCTGCATATTTGGCATTATGAGCTACAACATTCTCAATTTCGACCTTTCAAAATGACAGGATTTTAAAAGGAAATGCAACTATCCAGGCCAAGTTCACAGGATTGATAAGCAACATGAGATGTTTTTCAAATAGGAGATTATCCATCAAGAACTGGCAGAAAAATAGGACCAAATTCAAAGTAGATTATAGAACAAATTCACAAGTGTTGGTTGCTATCTGAGTTATACCTTTAACATGATTGACCCAGGTTCAGGTCTACTAGGGATCCAACAAAGCCTCTAAAACTATCGGCCCTCTTGGTAAACCAGAAGGCAATGCAGTACACAAAGTGTACTGCGTAGTCTCACCCGAGATAGTCTTAATGGGTGACTGCAATACTCAAGTGCTTGCAGTCCAGGACTGAATGGGGATCTGTGAGTTGCGCGCCGTAAGTTCTATCTAATTATTAGAGCAATACACTGCCATTCTCATTCATGCATGTAATGTAGTTGGGTCCATTAAGTGATTCATACATCATTTTAACATCTACTCATAGACATGAAAAGAGACATAAGCATTCAATCACATAACACAGGTTTTACCGTGGTTCACCCCCACCTGGGCTACGTCCACAAAGATCTGGCTCTCAAGCTCTTTATTATGGTAGTTCCAAAACTACAGCGCTTTGCGCTTTACAACTCGTCCTCAGTCGGGTCGGGATCTATTATGAGGCGGACTAGATCACACAAGGCTCCTCAGCCTGTGATCTAACCCTCGAGATCTACCTTTCTGACGCTCTACAACTCAACAACTTACAAAAATGGGATCGGATTACAGTGGTGTTACAGACTTAGCTACTACTTCTCACGCGAGTAACACCCCATCCTCTCTCTCTTCAACAACGACCCCCTTACCTAGACCTCCTAGGTATCTATTTATATCCGTTTCTGGCTTAGCAACCATTACAATGTATTACAAAAACCCTAACCCTAGTGTCGTTAGGTCTTCCATGCATGCGTGCGTGCTGCTCTTCCTTCTAGCTGTTGCTTTCCTCGTGCATGTCTTTCTTCCCAAAATAGCCTTTCTTTCTGATTTGGCCTGCTTCCAACAGGCCCCCAACATTGACATGTGGCTCGTCCTGAGCCACCTAACCCTTGTGTGCTTCGTCGATCTCTCTTGCAACCGCTTGGAACTTCTCCATGAGCTCTGTTGCTTGTGTTTGGGCATGCACGGTCTTCTCCTTGAGTGCACTCAATACCTGCACTACAATCTCGTCGCTGAGCATCCTTGCACACTCTGCCTGGGTTTGTGCCATATATGTTTTGGCTTCCTCCGCCTGTGCAATGACCTCCGCTGCTCGCTCCTGGAGCGGTTCCATTTGAGCCTAGCGCTCCTTTTTCTGTGTTTGCGCAGCGATGAGTTCTGCCTGTAGTTTCTTCATGTCCTGCCCTCCTTTGACGCGCTCCATGATCGACATTGTCTTCTTCCTCTGCTTGAGGTCCTGGATAGCTGCAGTTGTCCTTTCTCCTTCCTGGTCCCACTGCTGGACCTGTTGATCCTCTTCCAGGTTCGTCCAGAGCTATGCTGCTTTCTCGAACAGGTCGGTCGTTGCTTGGACTTGTTGCTATTTCCTTTATCTGTGTTGTTGCCTCCTGTTTCCTTTGCTCCTTCACCTCTGGTGGAGTGGTAGGTGTGAGATGCTCCCGGAGATTCTCGATCTTCTGTTGGTATTGATCGATTGTCTGCACAATCTGATCAATCTTCTCTGTCACCGGAGTTCGGTCGTCTGCGTGTTCTTTGGGATTTTCTCGTAGGCTACGACCACTTTCTACTCCAGCCCATTCACACGGTCCTTCTCCTCTTTGGTCTCGAGCTTAGCTTGCTTGAGTATCAATTCCAACTTGTCTCGATTGTCCTTCGTCTGCTACAATTCCGTTGTATCTGTGCGTGCACGAGACTGTACCCCCTGTGTAACACTGACTTACAGTTTGTTCAAGGCCTTGGTTGGTATCCGCATCAATACCAACTTTAGTTGAGCCAAGTCCTTTAGGGGTGTCTGCCCCACGATTTCGTCCATGCGTAGCATGCTAGGTGTGACGTGAAATGTTGAGCTCGGCTGTGTTGTCGTCTGGATCTTGTCTTGCTCGCTTGATCGAGCTTCACCTCCTATTTGAGATGCTGACGGGCTCGTTTCTACGCTGTTGCCGGCTGCCTGCGCTTCCCCGATCTGCCTGAGGAGTTGTCGTATGTAAGCCAACTCTTCCTCAATTCTATCCCTTTAGCATGCAACATTCTCGAAATCCTCGACCGTGCGATCTTGGATCATTTGGGCCACCATGTCCGCATCATCCTCAGTGATCGTGTATTCTGGAGGTGTTTTGTGTGCCTTCGCCTTCTTGCGCGCACCCCCCGTCTGGATGACTGGCCTCTTAGTCTGGCCTTGCTCTTGTGGCGTAGCACTTGATGTAGTTCCCTGTGTTGCCTCTGCCTGTTTTTGCTGTACCTGGGGTACCTGTGTGTTGTTCTTATTCCCCGTCTGGGCGCCTGTCCTATATGTCCCCCCTTTTTTCTTTTGTGCCTTGTTTTGACCTGTCCTTGGTTTCTTGGGCACTGTTACCTCCTCGGGCTGTGTCTGTTCCTGTCTTACCTCCTCCTCCTCCTCTATCTTTGCGGGTACTTCTCGAATGAGAACTGGAATCCTCCAGTCATCTTCCCAATCCTTAATGGCCATCTCGATGTCCCTCTGTGTGATGCAGTAGCGCAGTTGTAGCCATTGATTGTCGGGATCTTTCCGTGCCTGGATCCACATCGCATGTTTAGTAGCTTTGAAGTTGGCTATGCCCTCATACTATGCGATTGCTTCTGGTGTTACCTTCCAAGTGTTGGGAATGTTGTCCTGTATGTCGCTGAGATAGCCTTCGAATATAGTTGCATTCGCTTTTTTGTTCTTGGAGTCCGAAGCAACCTCGAGCGATAAGTATCGCGCTCCATGGCAGGGAGGGGGTCTAGTGGCAAAAAATGAGTACTTTGGCTCCTTCCATCCAATCACGACTATCAGGATGAGTAGCCATGAATAATGAAATTCTGTCCCTAGATCCGGCGCATCCTTGTAGTAGTCTAAGAATAGATTGAACAAATAAGGGGCCCAATTGAGTGTGGTGCCCTTGACACATTGTGCTGCAGCTGCGACAACCCTGGCCGAGACTTTCTCCTTGCGACATTTCCTGAGTAATTTGCATGCCATAATTTTTGAGGCCATTCTTGTCGTGGCGTCACTAATATGCTTGATGATGATTTCGCGCGAACCCCTTTCGGTGCCGTATTTCTTCTTCATTTCTTCGGCCAATGCTTTCTCCTTTGTTTTGTCCTCCAGGAACTGTGTGAGACCCTCACCCCATGATGGCAGGTCTGTGATGTATGCGATAAGCTCTACATCTGTGGAGATGAGTTGTTCCAGCCATAGGTATCCTCCATGTGTGACTGCCATCAGCTGCTTGACGTAGCTGTTTGCATATTGGCCCCTCCCAAAGTGTGGTAGGTCCAACAGACCTAGAATCCCAGTTTTGGCCAATCCTGCTGCCCATTGGACTGGTTGATTAATTGGTTCACCAAAGGGTCCTATACCACAGTCTGTAGGTAGACTCGCTTGGCGAATTCTGGGAACTTGTCCATGTCTGTTACATCATGGTCTGAGTACCTCAATTTCTCTGTGTGGCCTAACAAATTTGCTGGTACACGTATCCCTTCCGGAATGCGTGGCAAGACAATGGCTGCAGTGGGTTGCCTGCGCAGTGACCTAGGTACCGTGTGCTTGTCCTTTCGTTGCGGTGGCTGGCTCGAGGTTCCCGCCTCCCGCCATCATTGTTTGTTCTTTGACATACTCCTCTGGTCGGCCAATGACATCTTCCATTGCTCCCTCTTGTCGCTGTTCTAACGTGGTTGTCTGTGATCTTTCTGGCGCGGCCGTTTCTTTCTGATTAGGAGTCGTCCCATTGACTCTCGGGGCTTCTACAAGGTTTCCGGGTTGCACTTCGTTGCCTACGTCCTCATCCTGTTGGCCCTGTCCCTCTTCCGACATATCAATGTCCATGCCCGCTGGTGCTGTCTGCTGGGTTTCTTCCACAATAGGTGTGGGGCTTCCTGGTGTTGTATCCGACGACGAGATTTTGTCCACATTGACGATTTCTGGGGGTTGAGATGGTTGTTGTTTGCTTCCCTGTGGCTGTGATTGTGTTCTGGTACTACTTCGGGGTTGTCTGGCAGTCTGGCTCGATTCTCCCTGTTTGGGTGGTGCCATGGTGGTAAAGTCGTCGTTCACCGAGCTTAGTGGCCTCTGCAACCTCTGTAACCTTCACTCTCTGCTCCGTATGCTCTATCGCTCTGTACCTTTCCCAATTTCGCAATAACCTTTCTGTTCTCGTGTTCTTGCTTTGTATCGGTGTCGTGTGAAGCTTGTCGGAGACGTTACCGCAATTATGCTTTAATTGAACCGTCGGTTCCTTCGTACTTGCCATTGATTTCCCTTGTCGTTGCCAGTTGGCGCGATTAATGCAACGACCCGTCAGTCGTTTTTAGCATTCAATTCCGATAGCCGCCGTCAATTGACGTTTCTTTTGCCGTATCCGCCTTTCCCGCTTGTTTCCGCTTTGTAGTGACCGTTGGCCTTGTCTCCATCGGGCTAGCATTGCCGAGTGTGCATGCTCCTTCTATTTTCGATGCACTATGCCTTTGTTGTTACCTTTTGATGTCTTGCACTATATCTTGTTTTTTTATTCTAATTTATTTTAGTACTTTGCGGTGACTTTCAAGTTGCGGCGACTTCCTTGTACAACTTCAGTCGACTCCCATTGATCATCCCTCTGAATTCTGTGCCTCCTAAGTTCTTCAACTGTACAACTCCCCCATCTGTGACAGTTTTTACTTCGTATGGTCCTAACCAACGCATTTTGAGTTTTCTTGGGTATTGAAGGGATTTACTGTCGTACATCAACACTAAGTCTCTTTCCTTTAAAGTTTTCCTCTTGATATGTTTGTCATGCCAAGCTTTGTCCCTTGCTTTCTGAACTTCTTGGTGGAACCCTGCTAGGATCCTATCTTCCTCCATGATCATCAATTGATTCAGCCTGTCTTGTACTGCGCTTCGTTCTGTCATGTTCGTAATCACTGCTACGCGCAGACTGGGTACCAAAAATTCTAGTGGCACCACTGCTTCCTGTCCATATACCAATCTAAATGGCGTTTGTCCTGTCAATTTCTTATATGTGGTCCTGTATGCCCACAATACTGCTGGTATCTTTAGGTCCCAATCATCCCTATTGGCATTACAGATCTTCGTCAATGCATTTTCAAGAATTTTGTTAAAGGCTTCTACTGTTCCATTCGCTTGTGGATGATATGGTGTACTCTTTTGGTGATGGACTTCAAATTCCTCAGTCATAGCCTTAATAGTACTGTTAATGAAGTGAGTGCCTTGGTCACTCATCAAAATCCTTGGGCAACCAAATCTAGTGATCACTTGCTCGAACAGAAAGTGTGCTGTCTCTGCGTTGCAATCTTTGACTGGTGCTGCTTCCGCCCATCTTGTCAGGTATTTTGTCGCGATGATAATGTACCTTGCTGCTGTCCTCTTTGCTGGTGGGTTAATTGGTCCCACAAAATCTATTGCCCATTTATCGAATACCCGCAAAGTTATCTGTGGTTGCAGGGGCATCTCGTCCCTTCTATTCGGTTTACCAACCCTCTGACATACATTGCATTTCTAGCAGTATTCTTTTGAGTCTCTGTGAATGGTCGGCCACCACAGTCCTACACACAATACCTTCTGCGCAGTAGCTTTGCCTGCGTAAAGTACTCCTGCTATTCCCTCATGGGCTTCTGCTAAAATCCTTGGTCTTTCATGTTCTAGCAGACATATTCTCAAGATGCTATCTGCACCCATTTTGTATAAGTGTCCTGCAATCAGCTGATAGTCTGCAACCCAGACTACTAGGTTTTTCTTCTGCGCAGTGTTATATTCTTGTGGCGCAGTCCCTGTACTCAAGCACTGGAGGATGTCTGCGAAGTATTCATCGACAATCTGGATTGAAAACAACTGTGTGTCCGAAAAGTTGTCCTCTAAATTGGTAGGTTCCTCCTCGTTCGCGACCCTTGACAGGTGATTAGGTCTTGCGTTCAGCTTCCTTGGTTTGACTATTACTTCAAAATCAAATTCTTGAAACAACAGTAGCCATCTGCAAATTCTCCCCCCCAACACTAGCTTGTTGACTAGGTATTTGAACGCTGAATGGTCTGTGAACATTTTGAAATGTTTCCCTAATAAGTAGTGTCTGAACTTCTGAAGTGCGTAGACCATAGCTAGGCCTTCTCTCTCTGTAGTGTTGTAGTTCTGCTCCGATTTCGACAGTTTTCTGCTGGCAAATGCTATAGGATGATCCTTTTCTCCTGCTCCTGGCTGCGACAGAATAACTCCAAGTGCTATGGCCGATGCATCTACATGTACGTGGAATGTCTTCTCCCAGTCTGGGAATCCAAGTATTGACGCAATTACCATCTTTTCTTTCAGCGTATCCAGACCGTGTTGACAATCCTCATTCCATTGGAACTTTGTATCTTTCCTTAGTAGTTTCTCCATTGGCGCGGTGATCTGTGCGTACCCTTTTATAAATTTTTTGTAGTATCCTGTGTGTCCCAATGTCGCTCTTAGTTGACAGACTGTTTTTGGAGGTGGCAAGTTAACGATTACTGCAATTTTGGCAAGATCTACTAGTAAACCTTGCTTGCATACTATATGGCCCAATAGTATCCCAAATGCTGTTTCGAAGATACACTTCTTGATGTTTAACGATGTTTGGCACTACCTGCATCTTTCTAACATCAGCCGCAACATCTCTACATGATCCTTGAACCGGCTGTACACTGTTCAATCATCCAAATATACTTCTAGAAACTGATGGATGAATTCTTTGAAGGCAACAATGATTATTCTGGAGAAAATTGCTCATGCATTTTTTAGTCCAAACGACATGACCGTGTACTGGTAGGATCCCCATTCTGTAGCAAAAGTGGTCTTGTATCTGTCTTCTGGTGCTATCTTGATCTGATGGTATCCTGAAAATCCGTCGGTGAATGAATAAACTTCCTGTCCTCTGATGTTCTCCAACACTTCATCTGTGAAGAATGTAGGGAATGGGTCATGTAGGCACGTGTCATTCAACTTCCTCAAGTCGACGCATATTCTTATCCCGCCTTTTTTTTTCTCCTAAACTACCACCGGGCTTATCCATTCTGATTCTTCCACAGGTTCTATGATTCCGGTTTCGAGCATCCTATCGATCTCAGCTTTGACGTTTTTCTTTATATCGGATTTAGTCTGTATGGTTGCTGTCTAATCGGTCTTGCCTTAGCTCTGAGTGGTATCTTCATTTCACCTAGCTCTCCTGCTATGCCCTTCATTTCTGTGAACATTGTGGGGGATAGGTCGCTGTACTTGCACAATAACTCTGTTATGCTTTCCACTGTTTGATCATCCCAGTAGTCTCCAATGCTGGCCATTTTGGGATTCTCGACTGTCACCTTGATTGGCTCAACAATTACTTCTAATTCTATAGGTGGACCTTCCACTTTTCTTTCGCCTTCCACTTCCTCAATCTGAATATCGTGCGGATCGTCTTCATCTGGTACTTCTTTCTGCACATGGTAGCATGATAGCAGTTCTTTCACTGTCTGTCTGTTCCGCCATTGTTCTTCTGTTATGAGTTTGACTTCTGGTTCCTTAATGAATATCACCCCTCTTATTTGCTCAAGTGCTGCATCTATGTTGGGTTTCTCATGCTCAAATGAGAAAGTGACTGTAAAGTTCTGTTGTAATACTGTCCAGCTCGTAGTTCCTTTGCACAGTTCCTGGTCCGTATACCAGTTTGCTGGGATGCCCTCTAAGGTGTGTACGAAATGATGAGGCCATTCTTCTGGGGGTGTCATTTTCCACAACACTCTGCACTTCTCCAAGTGTTCCATTGGTGCCCCCTGTCCATCATATTTCTGTTGTTGGTTGCTTCTCTGTTCTGCGCCAAACCTTATGCGCAGTAACTGCTTACATTGGTACCAATCCTTGATTGTCTCCTTGTGTGCGCCCCACCATCTTGCGGGTGTGGCCTTGAGTGCTATATCTGGTGCTAAGAGTCTCTGATTTTCTAACACTTCATCTTTGTAACGTGTCATGAATGCTTCTAGATCGTTTACCCCATAGAAGCTGGGCGGTTCCCTTATCTCCATACCTACCCATCTTACTGCGCAGTCTATCCTTGCGCATCTTCTTGTGGAAACTTCGTGTAGCCTTTGTTGTCAGTTCTCTAAACCTGTATCTGAATCTGACGCACATGAAGTAATCCTTCACCAACTGAGTATCCCATCTGCAGTTGGGTTTACGTAATCCTCATCTCGTGTAGTTCTTTTGTACAACTGGCTAATTTCCTCCAAGTCCAAGCAAGTGGGCTCTACGAACCTTTCCCCTTCTGATGGGTCTAATGGCGCAATGACCCTGTATTCTCCTGACTTGAAGGTCATTTTTCGTGTCTTTAAGTTGATTATGGCCTGGTTATCGAACGCCCAATCCAATCCCAGTAATGCTGGATATGGTGTTGTGCCGTCCACTATCTATATTACTTCGAAGTCAGCTTTAGTGTGCACTCCATCCAAGTTTATTGTTACTCCTTTCAATCTCCCAATTGATAGAGCTCTGTGCTGATTTGCCAATTTTAGATGAACGGGTGAATACCCTAATGTAGGCTCTCCCATACATTGCCATGTCTTCTTGGGTAATACATTGACTTCGGATTCTAGATCCAATATGATATCTCCCATGTTGGCATTCAGCCTGAACTCCCTACTTGTTCTTCTCCTTGTATGTAGGTGATTGACCGTTTTTTGTTCTAGCTTTCCGTCTGTCTCTATGTTACCTCTTTCTAATATATTTTGTGATATTTTGACAGAGGATGGATCATTTAGTAATTTTACACATGAATCATGATTGTAAAAAACCTTTGATTGTACTTACTTGTCCCAGGGGCTGCATTTCTTTGGTATGATCCAATGATGGAGGCATCTCGTACTCTGGCACTTCCTTTCTATGCTGCGTGATTGAGGTCGACGCGGTGTCAGGCTTAAAAAATTCTTGTCTGGCTTGCTTAAATATCTCCTTCTCGTTCTACGTGTCGAACTGCTTCCTTGGTTCGGCATTCTTCTTCACCCATTGGTGTTGTGCTGGCTCTTGTCGTACTGCGTCATTTCCTATTTTAGCTCCTCCGTGCGTAACTATGTCGATGTTTCTTCCTTCATCCTTCGCTTCTGCTGAAATCCATTGAATATTCTGGTTGTTCTGATTCCTCTTTGCCTGGATCTTCTTTAATAACGTAGGACATTCTTCCATGTCATGATCCGATGCGCGACAATACATACAAGTTGCTGGTGGAAGTGGACATTCTCTTGCATAGTGTCCTAGTTGTTGATAGTTGTGACATACCACTGGTCCTCTACCTCTTCCAAAGCCTCCTCTTGCTCTTCCTCCACCTCTGTAGCCAGCTCGATCCCCTTGCAGCGCGTTATATTGAGGCGACTAGTTATACTGCCCGATATTGTAATGGGGCTGTGCTGCGTTGTACTGTTGTTGCGCAGTGTTGTATGGAGCTGGTACCTGGTTAAACTGAGGTGCGGCTTGCTCGGTCATCATTTCTGCCTGCACCCTATATGCATCCGATGTCCTCTCTCTCATCAACTCCATGGTTCTACAGTCTTTGTCATCGTGGCCTATTGACTTGCAAAAGTTGCAATATGAACTCTTTGGGATTGCCTGGTACTTTTGCATCATTGGGCAATGATATGGATCGTGGCCTTGTTTCTTACAGATTTCGCACCATAGTCCTTCTGTTGGTAACGGATTTGGCATTCTTGCTGCCATATACTGTGCGATTGTTGGACATTCGTTCTTATGGTGTCCTTCTGTCCTGCATGTGGTACACCAAACAACTTCTCTTTTGTCCTTACTTTTGTTCTGGTTTAGCTGGAACGTTAAGTTCTTTAGATCCTCCTTCAGCTCTTCAATGGCTGGATCCGTCTTCTGATACTGGTTTTCTTCCAGTTGCAGGGTTGCTTGCAGAGACTTTGCATGTGTCTAACTTTTGTTGTCGCAGTGGATATTTTAAGTGTGGTAGTAATGAATTGAAGAACAAATGCCTGTGCTGCATATCTGTCATGAGATATTTCAACTTTCCTTTCAGTTGCTTGAATCTCTGGTCAATCTCCCATACGAATTCTCCTTGTTTCTGTTGAATTTCTATCATCTCGTTCATGTACTGGTCCTTTGAACTTGGCTTCTGAAACTCATTTATAAGCAACTTCTTGATATCCACGATCGTTCTAGTTGTCCCTGGTGGATTGTCTATGGCTAAACTCATATACCAATCCAGTGTGCGATCCCTTAGTGTAATCGCTAGCTGTGCAAGTTTAGTGTCCTCGTTTGTGATCTGTTTTGCTTTCTAGATCTTTTTACAGATAAGCAGGTGCTTCTTCGGGTCCTCCGACGCTTCTCCTTTGAATCCTGGTAACCTGATGGTGGGATCATGTCCTGCCATCCTGAATGCTGAACTACTACCTTCACGCGATGTAGATACTTGACTAATGCTTCCTGAAATGACTCCCCCAGTTGTTGTTCCTTGTGTAGATGTACTTCCTGCTGTCTTCCTTCTCCCGAAATTCGGTTGTCTAAATGGTGGTGTTCTTTTTGGTGTGTTAGTCACACATGGGTTTATGGGTTCCACACTGACATTATTATGGATAGGATTGCTACCTTCTATTCTCGCTCGTGGACCTCTTGTCTTCCTCTCGTATGTTGCGCACAGGATTTCCTCAATCTGCTCCACAGCCCGGAGATCCTCTACCTCTTCTTCATCACTTGCCAAGCCTTTCCTCGCGGCTACGACTCTCTTCTTGGTGTTCACCTTGTATTGGTAGGGTACTCCACTGCCCGTCTTTCCAGCTGTTGCCATGATCTGCTTGATCTAGTCGTTGTCCATCATGATTGGATCCAAGTCTTTCTCCTTCTTTCGTTTATCCCTTTCTCCTCTCATTTCTCCTTTTTCTGTCAGTGCTTCCCCCCTTCCCCCATGCACGCAGGGAAGTTTAGCTGTCTGATTCCATTGTCATTACACCTTTGTTATAGAGCAATATCTTAATAGAAGTATACAACGATCTAATATACCTTCCTCGAGGCCCTCGTAGAAACTCTTGCTCTGCTGCGCTGTCCAACTTCGCGGTATCTAATGCAAATTCTGTTATAAAGCCTGCTACAATATTGTTGAGCCAAAAATCTACTGCGCAGGTGAATTTGTTATTCACCTGTTGTAACTGTGCAATCTGAACTGAGGTCCACTCTAACTGTCGGATACGATTTGTTGCGTGGTTGTCTTTTAACCTCAATATCCAATCTTGTAATATGTGTGGAAAATCACAGAAAAATACTTCATGCAGATCAATAAACACATATTTCTCAAGGTATTTGCGTGGTGTTACTCTAGAGTTTCTGTTATTGTTCTGTGCAAATTCTAGCTCTTTTGTCTTCAACCAGTTTTCGATCTCTGCTTTTGTGGGATTCCACGGTCTCAACATCCCCTTCTAGCGGCGCATTCTCTCACCTTCTTGTTGTCTGATTCGGTATTCTTTTGACTTGCCTTCCGCAGATCTTACTTTCTTTTAACAGATCTTCAACAAATCACATCCACTCAATCCTATGCTGCTCCAACCGGCTATAGAACCATTTGTTGGTTGCTATCTGAGTTATACCTTTAACATGATTGACCCAGGTTCAGGTCTGCTAGGGATCGAGTTCGGGTCTGCTAGGGATCCAACAAAGCCTCTAAAACTATTGGCCCTCCTGGTAAACCAGAAAGCAATGTAGTACACAGAGTGTACTGCGCAGTCTCACCCGAGATAGTCTTAATAGGTGACTGCAATACTCAAGTGCTTGCAGTGCAAGACTGAATGGGGATCTGTGAGTTGCACGCTGTAAGTTCTATCTAATTATTAAAGCAGTATATTGTCATTCTCATTCATGCATGTAATGTAATAGGGTCCATTAAGTAATTCATACATCATTCTAACATCTACTCATAGACATGAAAAGAGACATAAGCATTCAATCACATAACACAGGTTTTACCGTGGTTCACCCCCTCCTGGGCCGCGTCCACAAAGATCTGGCTCTCAAGCTCTTTATTATGGTAGTTCCAAAACTACAACGCCTTGCGCTTTACAACCCGTCCTCAGTCGGGTTGGGATCTATTATGAGGCAGACTAGATCACACTAGGCTCCTCAGCCTGTGATCTAACCATCAAGATCTACCCTTCTAACCCTCTACAGCTCAACAACTTACAAAAATGGGATTGGATTACAGTGGTGTTACAGACTTAACTACTACTTGTCATGTGAATAACACCCCATCCTCTCTCTCTTCAACAATGACCCCCTTACCTAGACCTCCTAGGTATCTATTTATATCCGTTTTTGGCTCATCAACCATTACAATGTATTACAAAAACCCTAACCCTAGCGTCGTTAGGTCTTCCATGCATGCGCGCGTGCTGCTCTTCCTTCTAGCTGTTGCTTTCCTCGTGCATGCCTTTCTTCCCAAAATAACCTTTCTTTCTGATTCGACCTGCTTCCAACAACAAGTCATGCCCATTGGAGGCAAGAAAGGATGGAGCTTCACAACTTGTTGAAATACATCTCCTAGCCAAATCTGACGAGGAACATTTGAGGCAAAGTCAATATAAGCTACAGGTTAGAGACTTGTCTTTGCATGTAATGGGACACTCAATTCTGTATGTATATTTTACCTATACTTTCTATTTTATGATGTCTTAATAGCAATCAAAATCCAAGATACCGAGGTATACTTTGGAAACTATGATTGGTATTTTCCTATGTTGCATTGGTTTTCGGGACGGGGGAATGGCGGGGACGGGGGGACGCATCCCCGGGA
>ML776953.1:474436-518345 GCA_009831015.1 Picea engelmannii | reverse complement strand
AACCCAAATCAAAACCCATCATACAAAACCCATGTTTTGAGCTACAACTTTTACAACAGATTTAGATTCAATGCAATACAAAAACAATGGATGGGAAAAATGATCTTATTGTCCAATCATCAATTTCCATGATTTTCAAGACTAAAGATATATGCCCAGAATATCCCCAAAATCTGCCCAAAAAATACCTGAAATCTGCCTAGAACATCCTCAAAATCTGTCCGAAACGTCCCTAAAATCTGTCTGGAACGGCTTAGGGATGGCCTGCAAGTTCCCAGGTCCCCAATGGAGTCCCTAACAATTTGGGTATGTTTCCTAAGGGTCCCCGGAATGCGGGAACGATGGGTACGCGGGTTTTTTTGGGGGGGACGGGTCCCCGTGCAACATAGGTATTTTCAGGTTTTCTATGTTTTATCATATTTTTTGCATATTTGTTTATATTTTTTTCCAAGGAAAATCTCACGGGGAAATCCAAGGAATGCTTCCCTACATTTGTGTATGGCATCCCTAGTAACCTGTTAGCGTAGAATAGTGCACTTCACCAAGGGGGATTTGAACTGGGAATCTGCTAGCACAGAACTAGCCACAAATGCCCAACAACATTGACAATAGCCAGTTGAGCTAACCCCTTGTGCTGCATATATCTTTTAAGTATTTTTATATATGCTGTATGCAACCATATGGCACATATCGAAATCAGTTCCTGTACTTGTCTCTTAGTAATTTATGTTATTAAATGTTATTGTGGGTGCTTTTCTCATATAAAGGAGTGCCTGTACCTCTCAATTCGTGCAAAGCAGGCATTGGGTTTGTCCATTGAAAAGCTCTCATTAACTTCCTCATAGAGAGTCTTATCACATTACAAAATTTCCTCTTATCTTGTGTTCAATCTCAGTGTCCTTGGGTGTTGTTATGCTCCATGTTTAATCTGTTATTTCTCTATAGTTTAGTTGCATAGTTTGTGATTAG
This sequence comes from Picea engelmannii, assembly GCA_009831015.1. Classification (NCBI taxonomy): domain Eukaryota; kingdom Viridiplantae; phylum Streptophyta; class Pinopsida; order Pinales; family Pinaceae; genus Picea; species Picea engelmannii. The sequence goes on along the minus strand of ML776953.1, from coordinate 517,376 downwards.
GCGTCGTGAATTATGTAACTATTTTGTTTGTTGCTTGCTCTCATTCTCAGTGTTCTTAGATGTTGTCAGGCTCCTTGTTCAATCTGCTCCTCCATATGGCAGTTGCTGTTAATGTCTGACAACCTAGCACCCGACAATTAACTCGAAATAAAATCTCTTTATTTATTAATTGCACAACTAGGTTACTTAACTAAAATAATCAGTGGGGGGAAAAATTGAAACCATAACACATTGCACAAGATATTTTGGGTAAACACCCTTGGAAAAACCCTGAAAAGAAAACCAGATCTCAGTTTGATTTATTGTTATAAATCTTGGGCTCCCGTCATGGGATAATGGCCCATCAAAGGAATACAATGCAACAATAGCCTAGCCCACCTAGTTGCCCCTTTGCATCTTTACTCAGCCCTGCCCAGTCACACTTGGATGAACTGCTCTTCACCCACTCAATGAGATCTCCTTACTCTCTGTGTGTCTCATCCTCTCACTTAGGTTGCCTTTTATTACATTAAGTTAACTCTAAATCGATCAACGGTTAAGATCTAATCTCACTTTCACTTTAGATCTAAAGATTAGGATTTAATCAACTCACTTAAGTTATTAATGCCAAGTAAACTTAGGCATTTAACTTAATTAATGTCACATTAATGTAAAAAGGTCATTTACTTTAATAATTAACACATAAAGTGAACTCCTAAGTTTCTGAGAGGTTACAAGGACGATTTCCACATGCTAGACACCGAACCTATGTGGAAGTACCTGTCTGATGCTAAATACATCAACACTCCCTCTTACCGAGGAAGGTACTTCTACCACCAGGGGGTGGCTCTATCTTCGCTATCAGATCTTCTACCATGCCCGCTCTCCAATCCACTTGATTTGCTGCTCCCTCTGACATGAAAGCAATCCCAACCATCTCGCTTAGAATTGTTTGCTAAGACTTTCCTTTGATCATGGTCCTAGAAACCTCTTGCTCTTGAGCATCCTGCATGGTCATCTTGTGCCATGACTTTTTTTAGACAGACTTGGAAGGCTGCTCCTTCCCACTTGAACCTGAAGGCAGACTCCCTTTGAGCTGCTCAACCTTTGGAGCTACTTGCTCCTTGTCCTCTGTCACTCTACTGTTGCTAGCCATAGTTCGCATTGGCTGGCCCTTTAGCCTATACATGTTGCTCTCTAACTCCAAAAACAATTGTTGTGTCTAAGCTAGATTCTCTGGGCTTGATCAATGCCTGTTCATTCTGGAATAAAACGTCAAAGCCCTTCTTCTCAATCGCCAAGACTGAGAACACACTCCTTTTGAGTTCTGGCACCCATAGCACATTCATCACTCTCAATACGTCTCCTGACTCAATCTGAAATTACACTGTTCCAGATCCCTTCACTACATGCTTGGTCCCCATACCAAGTTCCACATACATATCTAAGTCAGACTCTGTGAAGCTCTCGAACAACTCCCGTGCTCCTGTCATATGACATGTGGCTGCCACTATCGATTAACCATGCACCAATTGATATGGTGCCCAAGGAATTATGGGAAACAAGTAAGAGCTATGACTGTTCAAACTTCTTGGCAAACTCATCCATTTGAGGCTTTGCTGACGTAACTACCTTTGGTTGTGTCTTGTTTCCACCCTTTTTCTTGTTCGGACATTGACTTGCATAGTGCCCAAATTTGTGACATGCATAGCACTTGACTTTGCTTCTGTCCTTCTCACTGGTAGACTCTCCACTGGCAAACTTCTTGAACTTGCCCTTCTTTGCCTGGTTGGAAAGAGCAAGGTTCTCATCATCATTCTTGTGCCTGTCTCCATTCAGCTCTTCATTCCGAAGTTCCTCCTGAATGAAGTCATTTCACAACCTTGACCAATCAGGGAGCTTCTCTCGTGCCACGACCCCTTTGATGAATGGTGTCCACTCCTTCGTGAAACCTTTGAGTGTTGTCCTCACCAACTCCGAGTCATCCACTGCTTCTCTGATTGCAACCAGTTCATCTCGAACTTGTCAGATTCGGTTGAGATAAGTCGTCATCGTATCTAATCCTGTCATATTTGTATCCTTGAGCTTTTCTCTCAGCATCATTTTGCGATTCTCGTTCTTGCTTTGAAACAAGCTGTTCAGAGCCTCCCACATGTCTCTAGCAGTCTTTCCAGATAAATGAGGGATCAAAGGATCCTTCACTCGATCTAGGATTATCCTTCTGGATTTCATGTCCTTTAGCTTATGGGTGGCCAGTTTTTTTGGATCCATTGGTGGGGCCACAATGGAGTTGGCAAACTCCCAAATGTCATTCTCCATCAACACCAGCATAATCCTCTCCTTCCAAGGACTGTAGTTGGACACCCCATCCAATCTGTCTTCAAACTGCAAACTGGATGCGGCTATCTCCGCAACCTGCTGAAAACTCAAATTTTAGCTTCCCAGACCTGCTGCCCGCTTCCCAGATTTGCTGCCCCCTGCCCGAGGCTGCCCGGGGCTGCCCACGGCCCTCTGCTGCTGCCCTGGTATTTTTCTGGGCTGCCTGAGTCTTTTCTGTGTGCTGCCCCGCTATCTCAGCTTGCTGCTTGGTGCACCTGCCTGCTACCCGGCCCTTGCTGGGTGGCTCTGCGGCCCTCTGCGGCCTCCTTTACCTTGGCAGATGTATGGTGATGCTGTTTAGCTGGTGGCTGATCAACTTCTCTGGCGGCTGCTAGCCCAGTCGACGGCTGCCAAATCTCCACGTCCATTGGATCTTATCCCTCACGACTCTCTTGCTACAGCCTGATCCTTTGCTGTAATTTCTTCAGCACTCGACCATGACTACACACAACCTTCACCCGACACTGCTGCCGCTCTACTCCTTACCTGCGCGGCTTGCTGCCTTCCGCAGTGCTTCTCCCTGCTGATTACCTCACAATTTCTTGTCTGCCGCTAAACTCAGTCGTCAAACTCTGCTGCTATTAGCAGCTGCTCTGCAGCAGTTCACGCCCCAACTCCAGCAGCAGCTCCACGATTTGCCAGCCCGTGGGTTCCACTGCAAGTTCTGTGGCGGTCAATTCACAGTCCATGCGCCCTTCCTCAACCGTACGGCTGCTCTGCAGCTTCTGCTGTGCCTCTGCCGTTCCTGCTCCACGGCTGCAGCACCCACGCATTTTATGACCAGACCATGATCTACTGCAGACGGTCCGTGCGGCCAATTCTTCTCTTGCAGCATATTCGACCCTACAATGTACGGATCATACAGATCTGTACGGCATTCAGTTGATTTTTTTGTGTTCTTGTCAACTGATGCATGCATGGAATGAATCAAATGCAGAAAAGAGACACGTGATCGAAAATGACAGGTGTAATGAAAATGTAATTGTGGTACTACAAAGCATAATGAAATGCAAAAGGATTAATGTTTGTATTAGGTATTGATTCACTGTTAGAGAGAGGGGTCATTGCATGGCTACCTGGCTGCAACATCCATCAAAGGAGATCTTCAGCATGATAATTGGAAGCAACCAATGCAAGTTTAGGAATATGCACAGCTTCATAGAAGGAGAGAGTGCATTTTGTGTCCCCTCTGGCTGCAAGTCCAATAAAGGCAGTCCGAGGATGATAGTTGGAAATGAGGCCTGCTATTAATTAATAGGCACACAGTATATACAGTTACATTGTAAATTTTAAGAATGCACTGATTTGAATTTCCAACTGTTCACTGCGTAACTTAAGTAGTAAATTTTTTGCTAGTTGCATGACTGATTCGATAAAATCAAGTCTTCGTTTCAAATAAATTTGCATTTATGATTTACCGCTGTTTCTGGGTATTGGTTGCATTCATTTTCACACGAGGAATGTATACCTTGTGTGACTAATCCACATTATAAGTGGATGACTGAGGAAGCTTGTTGACTTATAAAACAGATTTTTGACCTTTACAAATGTAGCCTTTTGAAATAGACTTTTGATACTTGGAGGGCCCCATCTCCAAAGTATGTCAAGAAGACATCTATATAATAAAAATGAAAACGGATATTTGATTCTTGCAGAGTCTTAACATAAACCAGAATATTTAATAAACCAATTCAGCAGTTTTAAACGAGTCTGTTTTGCTACCAAATTTAAAATGAAAAATGAGTTTCTAACGTAATTTGGAGTCAAAATATTCATTATCCTATGCTGAGTATCGAGAATTGATCTGTTAATGACTCATATGCAGGGGGTGTTTTCAAGTTGGAGTTATTTCTGCCCGAAGAGTATCCTATGGCAGCACCAAAGGTAACATTTTCAAAGAGCTGATTTTTTTGTTTGTTTGAAGGACAACTGCTATGCAGTTTCATCAATAGAAATTTGTTAACCTCGAGAATTAGCTTTAACTACTTGATGTGCGCTGAGATGCGAGATAGCTTTACCATGCAGTTTCTCCAATAGAAATTTGTTAACCTGGAGTATTTAACTTTAACTACTTGATGTGCGCTGAGATGCAAAATAACTTTACCTGCAGTTTCTCCAATTAAAATTTGTGAACCTAGAGCATTCAGCTTTAACCTAGAGTATCACTGCTAAATGTTTTGCCATTAACAGGTTCGTTTTTTGACAAAGATTTACCACCCAAATATTGATAAGGTTAGCAATTGTTTAACCCTTCCAATTGCCTTTTCCCTTTCATGTTTAGAGTTCCATATGTTCACTTTTATTTTAACAAAAATATCATCAACAGCTTGGCCGCATATGCCTTGATATTCTCAAGGACAAGTGGAGTCCAGCTCTGCAAATTCGAACAGTTTTACTGAGGTTTGTGTTATTTATAGTGGCACATGATCTTAGTATCAGTTGGTCATTTATTATTCTGGTCTTGACCAAGCTTTTAGATTATTTCTCATAATTTATGTGTATTTATTCTGTCAATTTTTTCAGTATACAAGCACTGTTGAGTGCACCAAATCCAGATGATCCTCTTTCTGAAAACATTGCAAAACACTGGAAGACAAATGAAGTTGAGGCCGTGGAAACAGGTGACAATATGCACTTTTGGTTACAAATTACACATTTTCAATGAATAATTAGTCTATGATAATCAAGTTCTCATTCCACTCTGCAAATTTCTGCATGCTTGAATGGGATTATACTCGTTAATAAATTGGCTTTTAAGACTAATGTGTATAATAAGTGATATATTAATTAGTAATATTTCTAAATCATGTTGAGTAATTTCTTTCTTCTACAGCGAAAGAATGGACAAGGCTGTATGCAAGTGGGGCCTGACATTCTACATCAATTCATTCAACAGTACTGTTCTAATGCGTAAGTTAGCAACCGATTCAAAATTTCTGTCTAAGCTAGTAAGTAAGCTCAATAAATAGACATATGTAGAAGTTTTGAATTCCATGCTGTTTTGTATGCTTGTTTACTTCATTAAAAAATCATACCAAACTAAGGTGGCGATGTTGCAGAAGCTCAAATATCTATAACATGATATAAGGGAAAGAAATACAAAAGCAGAATATCTATGATTGCTATAGTGTGACATTTAAAGCACAAAATCTGGAATAAGTTTTCCAAAGGGTACTATTCTGAATTTGAAGCCGAGATAGTACTTTGGATGATTGGGTTTTGTTTCTCATGTTAAAATGTTTGTTTCCAGCAGTATTTCCCCCTTGCCCTTTTTCTATATTTGCTTGGAATGCTTGTTTTCTGTTGATGTGTGTCCCATGAATATATGTCAGAAGTTTTCACAGTGCCGGACTTATTCCATTTTTCTTCATCCCTTTAAAAGCTGCATTGGCCAAGCTAAGACCTTTTAAGTTATTTCTATTCTTATGGGGAAGGGGACACATTCATGACAGTTTATTAACTTATTGCTCAGTAGGTTTATTTTCCATATTTAGAACTTGTCAACTTTATATAGTAACCGCTGTAACGATTGGTCACTTCAGGCCTCGTGTAAGTGGGCCATCTTGGAGATGACCCACTTAAATGAAGCCACAGAGATGTACCCATTCCAGTTTTTTCCAGTGTGAGAGTGCCTCCTGGTCCAGATCAAGCTTCCAATACTACATCTTTCTCTTTGATCTTGGATGGTAGGAGAGCTTCTGCTGATGGTTCCTGGGCTCCTCGCAGGCCCACCCAGGCAGGTCTTTCAGCCCATGGCATTCCCTAGAGGACATTATCAGGATCTGCATTGGGACATTCACAACTATCGATGATGACAGGAATAGCTGCTCTTCCATCTCTACATCTTATTTCTACCTCTAGTGCTGAGTAGTGCTTCTCTCTTTGCTATGGTTTATCCTTTTGGCTTACACCTTCCTCTTGGCAAAAGTTGAAGATATATGCTCTATGCAGCTTACAGGGAACTGTTCATTTAACATTGAATTTTATCAGCCAAACATGGAAGAGAAGGACATCAAGGTATTAATGGTCATTGTAGTATGTAAAGTTGTGGAATCCCTTTGCTTTCTTGTTATTGTGAAAAGTTGCTTTCAACAATGTGGGTAGGAATTTCAGAAATTGTTAGAATGAAGAAGCTTTTGCAAGGGGTTGTTATAGACAACACCAACAATGTTACTAATCATAAGGTTGTGTAATATAGTGCGGTGAGAGTTCACCTTTTACCAAAGGAAAGGAAGTAGACTAGCAGTTTATGAAGATTGAAGTCTGTCGATTGATCAAAGCTCTCGTGTTGCACCCATTAGCTAGAAGCTATTCTATACTTTCTATTTGTTGTCTTAACTTTTACACAGATTGTGATTTAATACTGCGTTAAATATTTTTGAGCCAACTTTCGAGTGATCCACCTCAGTCGTCATCAGTGCTAACAGTAGAAGAGTAGAGAACAATGTTGCAAATAAATAAGTAGGCATGAAATCTATTTAAGTATAAAATGTCAAAGTAAATGAAAGAAAAGTCAAACCCAACAAAGTAAAAATAAACTACAAATAAATTAGATAAGTGGAAAAACAAAGACAAACTGGGGAAGTTTCTCTTACATAGGTTTTGAAATTTCTCCCAATTTATTCTAGCTCTGCCTTCTTTGTAAATTATTTTTACCTGTTTTGGAACTTGCAGATTAGATTAAGTTGGTAATATAAATAAACACAAATTTTTCAGATCTTTCTTGGAACACTTCTGTATCAACTAGTCAATTGAATTTACACACAACAATTCTGAAGGTTTTGGTGTAACTTCTTTTTCACAGGAATCACAATGATCTTCATAGGTTGACACCATGCATGATGTTTATTAACAATTGCTTTTCATAGGTTGACTTTTTGGATCGATATCAACTAATATCCTATTTAAGTATTTGTAAGGTAGTCACATTACCTTTTAGTATCATTATACACGTTTGTTTGTTCTGACTATCTTTGATTTGATTGTTGTTAATACTTAAAGCTTCACAGCCAGGTCTTTGCATGTGTGTTCTTATTGGCGAGCACTGAAGTGACGACGTCTCAAGTCCAGTCGCAGAAACCTGAATATGGTCAGGGAAACTCTGATTGTTCCGAGGAATCTGTTAATTTAGTGTTTCGTTGGGGTTGGAGCCTTTCGATAGACATATGGTTTTTTTCCCATGTATCTTATATGTTTTATGATACATCTATTAAGGCTCTGATGTGAATTTTGAATTCTTGCCTAAACACTGTTACCTTTCACATGAAGTTAAAAAAATGTCAATATAATATGATTTCAAAAATAAACAACGCTGACTTGGCTAAATCGTATATTTCAGGTTGTTCCTGCAAAGGCTTTAAGCTTTTGAATTGCAGTTGTGTGATTGATTGGAATTTCATAAGAAGACGCTGTTTTGAGATTGTAAAAGGCATTTTCTGGGCTCAAATGGGGCACTGATTGTGGTTTTCTTCCTTTAAGGGCGTTAGCACATTGCATTTCAATTTGGTTCTCCCATTCATGTATGCCTGCACTGCAACATTTCTATGTTCATTGTGTTGTATTTTTGTACTTCGGCTATGTTCATTGTGTTGTATTTGTGTACTTTGACCCTGTGTTTTATTTCTACGCTCATTGCATATTTGCGGTTTGTAACTTGTTCATTTTTAAGCCTTTGGGATGTAAATTATATGGTTTGGCCATGTGTTTCATTTCTACGCTCATTGCATAGATGCAGCTTTATAGCATGTTCATTTTTAGGCGCTTGGGATATAAACTATACCCATCTAATTATTAGATTCAGCTTGTAGTGTGTTCATTTTCAGGCCCTTGGGATATAAACTACATCCATCTAATGATTTGTATGTTTTATGAAAGACATCTTTCCAAGGTCTTGTTGCATATGGAATCAAGCATTGGATTAAAATGGGCAACTACTTGGGAAGAAACGCTGATTAGAATAATCTGCTTGTTATGTGTGGCGTCTTTGATGTTTTTCTTTCATTCTCCAATGTACCATGTATTACATAGGACCTCGTTATGTGTGGCGTCTTTGATGTTTTTCTTTCATTTTCCAATGGACCATGTATTACATGTATACATACTACCTTCATTTTGTTTAAAGGTTTTCATCTTCATAATGTAATCATGAATAGTATTTTTCTTAATGTAATCATTAAAAGTATTTTTTGTGATAAGACTATTTTTTGGTATTACAAGATATAACTAAAGCTAAACATCATTTTGTTGAAAAGGCTTTATACTAGTATTTTTGATAAGATTTTATTTTTATGGTATTACATATATAACTTAATCTAAATGTAACTAGGCAATCAATGGAAGTTAGGTATCAATCCTTGTTATATAGGTTAGTCAACTCAAAAACATATTATACAAAAACCTAGCTTCTAAACAATTTGCTTTCACCGAAAGTTTTTCATCTTTTCAATGCAAACATTTTTTTTACAAAGTGTTTTTGTACAATTTTATAATACAACTAAAAAAAAATCGTGACTTGATTGTACAACTTTATAATACAAAAAAAAAATAAGACCTATAACCCATGGGCAAAATTTAATTATTTATATGCCACATGAACAAAGTACTAAACCAAATTCTTAATTGAAAAGCTTGACAAGTACATTGTGAAACATATTTACGTAGAAGAAATTTGATTCACTACTACATTGCATAAGAGCCCATGAAGGATACCTTTGGACACTTAGGTTTCTTTCCTAGATTCTTCATGATGTGTGTCCTTGATAGGTTGAGCTTAAGGCAAATGTTTGCTCCAACAATGGTTAGTGCTAGCGTTGGACAATGCTGAGCATTTACACCTTCATCCCTTAAATCCATGCTTGCATGCATCTCATTTAGTCTTTCATCCCTTGAATCCATGCTCACAGATGTCTTTGTTAGGGGAGGAGGGAGATTGAATTGCGTCCCTTGGAAGATTGAGTAACAGGAGATTCATGTCACTAGTGTGACCATTGAGTCCCATTTTAATTAGAGTTCTAGGAACGAACTTTTATGAATTTGCATAAAATCTTTCATTTCCTTCTCCCAAGTCTTGAAGTAATCTCAATTGAATAGTATTGTTAATGACGAAATTGTCCTGCTCTCAAAGTTACATAGATAATTTGCCCTCCCATTCCTCGTGCCAATGACACCATTGTATGTCAAAGGTAACCATGAGAATTATAACAGAGCTACATTGTAATCCTAGCTTTGTTTATGGGTTTAAGTGATTGCTTGAGTGTATTGCTGGTTCATTGATTAACCACATTGTACAACCAATCTTGTAATTGCTTGTTGCTGGGTGTTTATTATTTTGTGGTGGGTTTGTATGAGTACACACCATTTCAATCAATTCAACTACCATACACAACAACATTGTTGTATTCACCCATTATTCACTTATTTGATCATTAGAGTATAACTACAATGCTGCAACATATCTTCCATTTGATGTGTAAAGAGAAGTTGCAGTGTGAGAAGAGATATGGAAAGCCTTCGTTGAACAAAGGTATGTCTATTGAAACAAGCAATTGAGTAGTGAATCAAATATGAAATAGATCCATTATTTTTTATGATGTTGGTGATTAGCAACACAGAGCATTATTTATTTTCATAAAGATCCATGTTGATGAAACAGACAGGCCATAGGCCTATTGTTTACGAATCATATGCCCTCGCATCGACCACGCCATAACATTTAAACAAGTTAAACCAATTTGTAGTTTAGAAAATAACATCATAACACTAAATAATTTATACCCAATTTCTAAAAGAAATTCCCACGACTAGTATGAATCTTATTTGATTTTGGCCTTCGCCATTTTTATTTTCAAAGCTAAAATGAAACCTATGAAACCTAACTTTTGGTCATTTCATCTAGCATTCATTAATGGGGATATGTGGCCAAGTCTTTTCCAAAATACTCTATTGCGAATATGACAAATAAAAGTCGATAAAGTTAAATTACAAGTGAATTGCCAAATTGGAAAAGTTCCAAAAAATAGTGTGGATTTGCTACTAAAAATCTAGGGAGCAATGAAATTGTCATGTGAAAAGTGTGATGTCCAAATTATCTATGTGATGAATAAAAAGTAATATTCATACTTCCACAATAAGTCTTGATGCTCCAAACATTCAATTTCTAGACAAGGAATCCATTGCAACCACCACCATGTTAATTAATTGAGAATTATAATTTCATTATGTTTTTTTCTCTTACATCACTTCTATAATTAAATATGAACCATAGATTCTCGTCACTGCCCATAGATTCTCGTCACTGCCCAGGGAAAGATGGGATGCATAGAATTTGTAAATTCATAACCAAATCTTACCTATCAAGGGCACACTAAGCATTATGAAGGGCACACTAAGTATTCACATTAGTTGGGCAATGAAAGATAGCACGATTTTATTGGGTTCAACCTTGTTTTGTTTGCTTTGTTGGTTCATAACCATGAAAAACCATCGTAGAAGAATGAAATTGCCTTAGGGAGTGACATAGTTGTGGAATCCATTTTTGAGTTCACTGTTGTAGGGGATGTATGCTTGTATTATTGATAAATTAAAACCTGTTCCATTCCATCGACATGAAAAATTTCACCTAGAATACGCTACCATTACCATTTGTAGGGAAGATTTTAAAAATATGGTGCCTTAGTATCCAAAATTGACGATATCATGGGTCAAGGGTTTGGGTATATTAATTGTGAATACCGAACCTCGTCTATTTGCAAACAACCAAATATGTGGACATCGATTTGTGAACGTAGAGGGTTTGGGTATATTGATTGTGAATATTGAATTTTCTATTTGTAATCAACAAAATCTGTGGATATTGGTTTGTGAATGATAAGATAAAAAGTCACGAGTCATTTGCATAAGAGTCAATTTATAGTGTGAATTGTATGATACAATAATATAAGTTGGACTCATGTGAGGTGTACAATTTTGCATCAATTGTCATCACTAGTTTTTTATTTGTATGATCATCCTACTAGAACTTATTATCTCCCACTTTTAGAAGCTATGCGTTGGAACACTACCAGGTTTTTGTATTTAACATATTATTCTCAACTGTACATGAACTCTTTTTATAAATAAAATTATTAAAGACCTTTTTTCACCAAATAAAAAAGAATTTGACTAAACCTAAAAGTTATAACTATTTTTTGTCTCCGAGGTGTAGAACAGTCGGTGACATAGTGTGTTGTTAAGGCACTCCGTGATGTTAAAGTCATTGGTTCAAAACTTGTGGGGACAAAAAATCTATCCATGTTAAGGGTTGGTGTGGCTCAGGCTGGGTGCGATCCTTGAGTGATTTTGACGGTTTAGATGCCCCTAAGTCGCCATTTCTCAAGCCACAGGCTAGTTCCGCAGGTCACGGACAAACTAGCAAAGAAACAAAAAATAATTTCTAACTATTTTTAATTCAAGTTGCGGAGTTTGCATACTATCAAAATGTACCAACAAAAAAAAAACAAAGGAAGGAGAGGTTTTCACAACGATGGCATCTATTTACAAAAAAAATGGTTTGTGACATTGAGAAAGAAAGAAGATTTTGTCACAATTATAAAAGAGGCGGTATTCTTATATTAAATATTAAGAGGACTATTGAAGGAAAATATTATAGCATTATTATTTGTTTAAATGACTAGGATGTTCATATTAATGTTGATGTGGTTAATAAATTATAATAAAAAAGATAAACTTAAACGAAAAAAAAATATGGAATACATGATCTAATTATTGATAATTGATGATTATATATTCATATTCCAATTCAATGTTACATCTATGTTGGAAAAAGACATTGAAATAATTCTTCTTGTTTCAACTTGGATGGAAACATCGAGTGACTTTATCGTAAAGATGAACAATACATGCTTGAATTTTTTTTATTATATGAACTTAGGGTAAAGTCTTCCATTGAGTTTCATCATCAACAGACATAAAATACGTACTGGATGTGATTTTTCAAAGAAATCATAATTCACTATAGAAGAAGCAAGATCTCTAGAAAAATATTGACAAGGTTTTAATTAATAAATATGATTAAATTTTATGCGTTAAAAATAATAATCAAAACTCGATTGCAAAAATCAAGAACTTAAAGAATGACAAAAAGACAACATAAAATTAAAAAAGCTTCTTGTTAAAGAAGCACTAGCAGATCTAGTTGAATCAACAACATTTGTAGAGGTCAAGGTACAAACTCTAGATAGGTTAATCTTCACAGATGCAATCGGGGATGAAAAGCTAAGTGCCGTTATTGATGAAATCTTATTTATTGTCAGAAAAAGTCTATATTTCAATAATAAACAAAGTGATAGCTACAAAATCAATTATATTAGAAGACCCATCCATCACCATTGTTGCAGTTGTATCTAAGCTCAAGGATTTTGACATACTAGTGAACAATGGATCATCAACTCATAATTCCCATATATTAGAAGGAAACTTAATCGCTAGACCTTACTATCACCTCAATCACAAAATTCATTGCAAGGAACGATCAACATACCAACATCAACCAAAACAAAACCCAGTTTGCATTCCTAGTTATCAAGATGGCTATTCAACTTGTTTCCAAATGTATAATGAAGACAATCAAAGAAATCCTCATAAATTGTTGCACAATACACAATTTAGAAGAAAATTAAGTTAGGGTGGATTGAACCAATTTTATTGTGACAATTTTGTTCATAGCTTTGAAAATCTTACAGTCTTGTATCATTAACCAATGCAAAGTCAGGAGTAGCGCCTTTAGTGAAGGAAATTCATGTTGGAACAAAGCCACACCCTTCTCTTAACTATGCTTTGAGAAAAAAACATCCTTCAAGGGGAACATGTAATGCACATAAATATACTACTACATTACATACTAATAATAACAACAACAACACCGATAACAATTAATCATGACATATGTCTTCAACCTCATGACTAGTGAAGGAGTACTTAGATTGTCATGAGAACACTATGTTTTATTATCATTCATATTGCAATATGTTTATTCTATTGTGTATACATTTCTCTTCTCTTTCCTATTTAGATTGGATATTTATTGTTAATGAAGTTGCTTCTCATTGCATGCTACTCACCCTTGCTAGGCTCAATTGCATGTGCAATTTCCATGGCTCCAACTTCTTCAACCGTGCATTATAAAAATGTCAACAACCATACTAAAATTTAAAACTATACATACACTAAATAATGAAGTAGCTATTGATGTTGGAACCCTACACGACACTCCATAATTAGGCATAGTGAGTGACATCAACCAACATCCAAGACATCCAACCATGTTTTGTCATAAGTATGTGGGGAATGTTAAAGATTTAGTGTTGAAACATTAATATCCCTCACGCCAATTTTTATAAAGGGTTTGCTTTCTAAGACACACTTGACACATCAAGTCCTTATTTGATTATGATATGGTGCTGTCCACTTTTGAAATTTAATTTAAATCCCTTGTGCCACACAATTTGTCCATTAAGCGATTTGAAATTGATACTAAATCGTGTTATTGTTCAAAGTTTTATTCTCTATACACATTTATTTTTAGGGTCTTAATCCTCATTCATTATTATTATATTAGTGATAGTTAGGTTGACCTAGAGTGTAGGAATCATCTTATCATTTTTTGTCTAATTTTTTTTTAGAGAATTTTGAGTGAAAAAAATTTCCAATGTGAATAGAAGACATAGTAACATACATTGTGTGAAAATTTTAGATTTTGATTTCCTATAATTTTAGATTTATAGGTTGTGGAAGTTTGGGTTTTGGACTAGTCTTGAAACAATTCTCAAACATGTGCTCTTGGTAAAAGAGTCATATATGAAGCTAGTGAGTTCCGAATGTGTTTCATATCTAAATGTCAGAATTGGATACGTAAAATTGGACAAGTGACATATCATATAAGTTTGATCTCCTAAAAGGTGCCAAATTCAACAAGTTTGGGGAAACTTACCATAACTTTTTCTTGACACATTAGAAATTAGTGCAACACATGGCATTGCAAAGAAAACATACAAGGCTATTCCAGGCCAAAATTTTAGATTTTGAGGGATAGAAAATTGGGAGATACAATAGTTAGCCTACAAGACAATCCCCAAATAAGGGCTTAAAAATGTACGTTAACTTTAAACTTTCATAAATTTTTATTAGAAGAATGTTTGAGGTAAATCAAAAAGTGTGGTAAAGAGAAAAAATAAGAGAATTCTAGGTAAATATTATTTTTGGCTCGTATGGCAAGAGGCGGTGGAAAAAAATTCTTCATTGGCTAAAACTAGAGAGAGCTTATTTATGACTCATGAAGAAAGTGAAGAATTAGAGAACTATCCAATTGGTATATCCCATATAAGGAAATTGATAATATAATGTTGAAAAAAGGATAATTTTATATGTTTTCAAGAAGACACGAAAAATAAGATGGAAAATTTGAAAGATACTATAATTGAAGACACCAAAAAGGAGATGGAAAGTTGAAAGCTACTTTCATCGACCAAATTTCATAAATCTATTAAAACCATGTTCATGTATGCTTGATATGTAAATGCTAGACATGGATCCTCTGTGGAAATTAAATTTTGTTTTCCATTCTTGGTACAATTTGCAATCACCTACCAATGCAATTCATAGTTATGCTAAGATCATGCTTCCCTTTAGGTTACTCACCAATAGGCATTAACTTCATCTTCTATAGCCATGAACTTTAGCTTCTATAGCCATAGGCTTCAACTTCTACAACCATGAATAAATGGATTTACTTCTGATCACCAACATACACAAGAAGAATGGTTGTGCTTTCTGATTAGTTCATTACTCGACTACTTGCTTGCAATGCCAATTAAGTAGATAGACCTTTTTTCAATAAAGGCACTCCAAATATGTTCTCAAGATGAATTTATATCTTTTGTCTTATAACACATGCAATGCAAGGGTCATAAATAAATACCCCAATTCAAATTACTAATCTATGTAAGCTCTACTCTTGAAATGTGCTCGCACAACTCTTTGGGCAATATTTTCTTTGGTTGGAAATGGGAAACCAAGACCAACTATAACTCTGCTATAAAGAAATACTCAAATCAATACTCTATTTGGTTGAGGTCAAACTTTGTTTATGGAGATGGGTTACACTACCTCAAGAATTTCAAACCCATCCCATATTCCAAGCAGTTGATAACAATATATATGCTGCAAATAACATGCACTTTGTGCACATGCAAGTCCTCATTCACAATACTCATTCTAGAAAGGATTAAAATGCATGGTTGTAGGTTCTACTACTCACCACTAGCTTAAGAGTGTAGGGCATTTTATCTAGTGTATCAATGAGTTAATTCCCAAGGTGGATGGTTGTAGGGGCCAATGGAAATGGTTTGTAGCATCCACACAATTACACTAATGATTTGAGGGTGAGTTGAGACTCTCAACAACAAAGGAATATAATGTAGATGGAACAATGTATGTCTATAGTGTAGAAATTAAATGACAAAATTAGCTTATATAAAGTTCTGTCATACACTTAACAACCTAGAGATAACTATCTTCTATGAACTCTGAAACGTCTAAATCCACATTCATAAATTACCATAAGCATAAATACACATTTCTAAGCAATTTTGCATCAGAATAAACACAATGAACAACAATCATTCAACCATGAAAAACTCATAAATTTAGGCAATGCCAGGGAAAACCCCAATGTGGGGAAACCCAAAGAGAGAGAGAGATTTTATTAGCTTAAGGAAAGATATATCAACAACAATACATTTACAACCAAGAGAAATAACTTACAACACCCAGCAATCCCAAATTTTTGCCTCGATTTCCGTGCCAAAAAAAATCCGTACTGCTGTACGGATTTTCCCTCTTTCAGCACATCAGAATCTATGCCAAATAACAACTGTACAGACAAAAATGGAAAAATTCCCTCTTCACCAACAAAAAAACACTAGAAAAGCTGCTTCGAAATCTGTGCCCTCCCAGCCTGTTGTACAGACTGTACAAATTGTACGGATCCATACAGTACGACTTCTCTAACAACATAAAGTTACAACACTTTCACATATAAAAATCCCTTGGGATTTGTGCCCAATATCTCCTGGGAAATGTGCCCTCTTTCCTCTCTCAAGCTCTCTCGGAAAATCTCTCTCAAACTCTTTCTCATTGTTGTCTTGCACACTGCCCTAGGTATTCTCTTATAATCTGAAAGTGACTCTTCACCTTCTCCAACCCTAGATCTAATGGCCAATATCTAATCTTGCATTTACAAGATCAAGGGTCATGATTCATTCCCTCCAAAATAAATCACTTTAAAATATTAAAGTACATTTTCACTTTATAACATAAGTGCACTTTATGAAATAAAGTCACTTTAATATTAGAAGGTACACTTTATTAAAAAGTCACTTTAATAAAAGAACAACTTTATCACAACTTTATAAAAACCCATTATAAAGTCAAGTGTCTAGCAGTGTAGGTACAAGGTTACTTCCGCATACAAGACACACATGTGGAGTACTTCTCGAGCTAAAAAACTAACACTCCCTCTTAGCGAGGGATGTACTCACTGTCGTCACCATCATCCGATCCCATCACACTGTTCTCAGTAGGATCTCCCTCTGAATCTGGAGCCATCCTCAACACCTTCACAAAACTTGAACCAGAAGATCTTCTCGTGACAACTACTCTAAACCCTGAGCTCCCAGGAGAATCCACTCCACCTTGAGCATCAGGTTGATCACACCAGCTGAGCCTCTTGCCGGTGCTCAGAAGAGACTCCCTCTCTTCTCTTGGAATGCAAGGCTGAATCCTTGGGCCCACCGTAGTCTTAGGAGCCTCGTGCTCCTCATCTGATGCCGAATCATATCCTGAAGGTTGTCCTCGCAACATGTACAACCTGTCTACCCGATCACCAATCAACTGTAGTTCCACCGGGTCCGCTCCCTCCCTGTAGATAGATACATGTCCCCTCTTAAAAAATGTACAATATCCATCATTCTCCAAGGCTAAAACTGAGAGCAAGTTAACCCTCAACCCCGAAACAATAAGAACTCCATCAAGCTCCAGGAATCCTCCATACCCGAGTCAGAATCTAACCCTTCCAACTCCACGTACAACTCGTTCCATACCAACTTCAATCTCCACCAGTCGGTCATGACCTGTCTCTGTGATAATAAGGGATGCTCGCCAGATTCCCGTCATGTGACAAGAGGCTCCACTGTCAACAATCCATCTGAAATCACCCCCAAATCCTCCACTACTGACACTGGATACTAGAGTAACCAAAGAAAATTCCTTATCAAACTTGGTAGAAAAGTCCTCCATGGCTGCAGTAGCAGCTATCTCAGGCCCCTCCTATTCCTTCTTTTTCTTCTTCCTCTCAGGACACTGAGAAGCAAGGTGCCCCAACTGGTTACAACAATAACATTTGACTTTACTCAAGTCCCTCCCATAATTCCCTTTCTTCTTTCTCTTTGCAATAAGAACAACATTCTCCTCAACTTTGTCTTCCTTCTGTCCACTGCTATGAGATCCCTCTCGGATCTCCTCATGAGTGAAATCGTCCCACAATCTGCTCCAATATGGAAGATGCTCACGACCCACCACACACTTTACGAAGACTTCCCATTCCTTGGTGAATCCTTTCAAGGCTATCATCATCAACTCTAAATTTGACATGACCTCCCCAATTGCAGCCAACTCATCTTTCAATTGAGCTACCCGGGTAAGATACGAAGACACACTCTCCCCCTTACCCATCTTGGTATCATGCAACTTATCCTTCAAGGCCATCTTCCGGTTTTCATTCTTTACCTCAAATAAATTCTTAAGTGCATCCCACGTCTCTTGGGCTGTCTTCTTCTCAACCAAGTGTGGAATAAGGTGGTCATTCACCCCATCCAGAATAATCCTTTGAGCTTTGGCCTCCTTTACTTGATGCAAATCCAAATAAAAATGATTTGCTATGGGAGCCACAACAATAGAACTGACATAGTTCCAAATCTTGTTCTCCTTGAGAACAACTGACATCCATACCTTCCACTACAAATAGTTGCAAATGCCATCCAACCGATCCTCAAATCTAATGTATGAAACCATATTCCCTGTCACTATTCAAAGGAAAACAAACAATAGATTTCCCCCTTCAAACTTGCCCAAATATCTCACTGCCCACTGTAACTTAGAGCCCAAGCTATGATACCATGTAGAAATTAAATGACAAACTCAACTTATAAAAAGTTATGTCATACACTTAACAACCTAGAGATAACTGTCTTCTATGAACTCTGAAATGTCTAAACCCACATTCATAAATTACCATAGGCAAAAATACACATTTCTAAGCAATTTTGCAGCGGAATAAACACACTGAACAACAATCATTCAACCATGAAAAACTCATAAATTTAGGCAATGCCAGGGAAAACCCCAATGTGGGGAAACTCAAAGAGAGAGAGAGAGATTTTATTAGCTCCAGGAAAGATATATCAACAACAACAATACATTTACAGCCAAGAGAAATAACTTGCAGCACCCAACAGTCCCAAATTTCTACCTTGATTTTCGTGCCCAAAAAATCTGTAATATTGTACAGATTTTCCCTCTTTCAACACCTCGAAATATTTGCCAAATAACAGCTGTACAGACAACAACAAAAACCTTCCCTCTTCACCAACAGAAAAAAAACTAGAAAAGCTACCTCGATTTGCATGCAGCAAGCTGCCTCGAAATCCGTGCCCTCCCAACTTGTTGTACGGATATGTACAATACGACCTCTCTAACAACATAAAGTTACAACACTCTCACATAGAAAACTCCCTTGGGATTTGTTCCCAATCTCTCTTGGGAAATGCATCCTCCTTGCTGCCCTCTTTCCTCTCTCAAGCTCTCTCGAAAAATCTTCTCTCAAACTCTTTTCATTGATGTCTTGCACACTACCCTAGGTATTCTCTTATAATCCGAAAGTGACCCTTCACCTTCTCCAACCCTATATCTAATGGCCAAGATCTAATCTTGCCTTTACAAGATCAAGGGTCATGATTCATTCCCTCTAAAATAAATCACTTAAAAATATTAAAGCACATTTTCACTTTATAACATAAGTGCACTTTATGAAATAAAATCACTTTAATATTTGAAGGTACACTTTATTAAAAAGTCACTTTAATAAAATAACCACTTTATCACAACTTTATAAAAACCCATTATAAAGTCAAGTGTCTAGTAGTGTAGGTACAAGGTTACTTCCGCATACAAGACACACATGCGGAGTACCTCCCGATCTAAAAAGATAACATATAGTTGATTAATTAATTAAACCATCATTCAAATTAACCCTAACATAGCATACTAATATATCCTCCTTGCTAGCAATCCAATAAACAATTAGTTGAAACCAACAAATGTATTTTAGCACTACAATGAACCAAGAATGGATTGCGAATGCAACATATGCATTTACTTATTAGTTGGGCAATTCAATCAAGCGTAATCACATTGTGGATTTATCCAACATGTAGTTAAAGGAAATTCAATGCATTTTTTGTGCTCTAGAATATGGTTACACAAAAGTAAACACACCGAAAAATAGAGCTAGGATAATGATGTAATTTTGGGCTAGATCTTATGGTTTATGCAATACCCAAGAAATGAATTAAAGGCATAGTTAACAATCATGCATATAATGACATTCACACGACATTTAAATACACCATGAACAACAATATTTACATTGGAAACCCAAATAGGAAAACCAACATTCGAATGGATTTGCTCGATCTTTATTCTCAACAAATGTAGAATTACATTGTAGTGCGATGACTCTCTAGACTAATTAATAATTTATATAGCAAATATTTTCTTTGACAACAACTAAGGTGATTTTACAACAAAGGTTTTCTTCCACATCCTCTCCTAATTTGACAAAAACCCATTCAAAAGAACCCATTTTGATCATATTTCTAGAGGATATAGGCAGCCTTAGGCTTGGTTGGGTCGCTAGAAGGCCAAGTGTACTTGTCCCTTCTTTTCCCATTCTCCAATGCTCTTCTCTCCCATTTTGTCCTTTGTTGGTAGAGTTCCAATTCAAAGTTCCTTTCATTATTGTCTTGTGTTTTTGGTGCTTGCGTTGTCATTGTTCATACTCTTAATTTTTTCAATTTCTTGTAAGCATTTTAAGTCTCATTAACCATTTGTTATTTGTTTTAGATCCATTTCTAATCACACCTTCACCTTGAGAGGCTTTTGGTCTCCAAAATATTCTAAGGAAACCAATCTCTTTCATCAATGTGCCTCCTATATGCGTTTTTGGAGCATGGCTCTTAGATATAACTCTTGGTTATTGCTCTAACTCTGGCTCTCGGATTTGGCTTCTGGCGATGGATCCATCTAAGGTTTTTGGATTAAATTGTTCTGGAAGTACATAAATCTACTCATTGATTCTTTGCTGTGAGCTTGAAACTTTGCAACCTTTATCTTTTGGAGTTCTTCAATCATAATCCATTCCCATCTTCTAAGTACAAGTCTCTTTCATTCTTAAACTCAAAGATAATATGTATTTCTAGTGAATGGAAGCCAAGTTGAATTTTGGTCTTTGAAATCAAGTCTCCCTAGGCATGTCGATTTCTCTCTTGGCTACATAGTTATTTCCACATGAACAAATTCTCTATTTTTCGAATTGAATTTTTTTAGTAGAATCACTTTCATTTTCATATGGATCAATTCTTCCACTACAATGGATTCAATGTAACCCTTGTTATGCTATTATGATAATGATGCAAAAACACCACACAATAAAATGCTAGTATTCGAAGCTTGATGAGTAAGCTCTAAGCCAACAATTCAATATCTAAGGGAAATTGTGGTGAATGAGGGTTCTCTCTAGCAGTTCAATGGATGAGCATGATGTACTTTGTCGAAGGTTAATACATTATGTGGATTTATGTTTGGTATTTAAAGTTAAAGCAACAAAACAATGAATCCACCACTTGGGAATATCCTACTAGTGCCTTGCTACAACTACCAATGCTACGCTTTCCACGATGCTCATTGAGCATACTTGTAGAAACTGGAAGCGTCTTCTTAATTTCCAATTAATGCATACATCAACATAAATAATAGAGGTTCTACCTCTAAGGCACCGTTGCTGTTCAATGCATACCACTAACGATCAACAACCCAACAATCACAATGTTTAACCAATTAGTGAAATCCAATGAATCAAATTAAATAAACATCATGTGTAGTTTGAAAACATTGAACATCCATTTATAAATCAATTGCTCCAATCAATTTCTCATTGGAAATATGATTCACTTGCCAAAGAGTCAATCTTCAACTAGATTTCAATAAAAAAAACAACATCCCATGCTTGAGATCCTCCTTTGAAATATATTCATGTGTGTGTGTTTCACTTGAGCTTACCTCTCTTATTGCCACAAAACAACTATTTGCTTTGTTGACTATCATGGATTTTCAAGGAACCTTAATTTCAATGACCTCTATGCATCAATCTTTGACACAACTCCAAGAAGGAAAAATTTCAATGCAATATTGAAGGAAAAAATTGAGTAGGGGTTTCCCTTGATGTTGGAATTACCCTATGTCATTACATTTATCTGTCAATCTGTGGTATAGACTTGTGGGCTGTAAACACAGTATGTGAAAGGAAAAGGGTGAAGCCTATCTACCAAATGTATCAATCCAAAAGGAAAAAAATTCATTCAAACCACACCGAAACTAACTCAAGAAACCAAGTATAAATTTCAGACACCTTAATTTGCATTCACAGATCTATAACAAGATCTATAATGGCACTGCATACTATGTCAAGATGTTTTATCTGTGCATAGATATTTTTCTAATGATATCTTGTGCAATCAATGAACACTTGATATTTCAGCGTGTGAAGAAATAAAAAAATACTTAGAAACAAAAATCAAATCGAGGACCAGTTATTAGTTTCATTAGTTTGGGTCTCATTGATAGGTGTATGTTGCAATCTTTCACTTGGAAAGCCAAGCTTTCATGCACTTCAAGGAAATGATTGACTCAACAAGCCAATGAATTCTGATGACTGTAGATTAACCTAACAAGCATGAAGTATAAAGACATAGTACCATTCAGGCTAATGTTCAAATTAGTCAGCAAATTATTACTCAAACTCTTGCAAACATGTTATTGATCTAATATTGAAATCACTAGCTAGAAAGGCAAGAAGTAGGATATGCATCAAGACTAGAGGTCATAACAATCATATCAAACCTCCTATCAAACTTAGAAAATATTGGAATTAGGCACAACAACCAGATTGAAATTTGGATCTCGTATACTATTCGTATGACATGAAATGCATTTGAATAATATCTCTGCCATCATGGAGCATGATCTCGTTAATGGCATGTGCATAAGGAAATGTTGACCACATAGTTGACTGAATCTTCATGCTCTCCTGAAGAAACTTGGGCACAAACCAAGGAAGACATAACCATATTGACAACTTGGCCTTCAAAACCAATGTGGTTGTATTTCATTTGGGAAGGTGCATATATGCCAATCGACAAGCTTAGGTACCATAAGTGAACTAACCGTATATGAATTGAGCTAAACAATTCATCATTAGTAAGGTTACCTTAAAAACCCATTTCAATCTATTAAAGAATGATCCAAGTGGATATTGGTGGCCATCGACCTTTTCCAACTCGCTCAAAACAATTTTCTGACAATTTTGACAATTTACTATTTTTAGTAGTTTTTAACTTCCGAGGCCATTTTGAGATCCTAAATGAAGGTTTTTCGGGATCTAGATTCTCAATGATAGTCAAAGGCTCTGATTGAGCCCCCAAAATGAATCTCCTTGACGATGGCTTTCCAACGGGCTATCGTGCGCCTAAAACAAATATTGTATGCAAAAGTTACGACCTTGGGAAGTTGATGTACTAACTTACCCAAATAGGGCTAACATGATTTTTGGTGCTTCATCTCCTAGGGTTAGGTTTTGGATGTATAGGGTTTTTGACATTCCCGTTTCTTGTAAAAAGGCCTTCAAAGACTCATCGTAATCTTCTTCTTGTGAATGAGCACAACCGTCACATCTCTTCTCAGAGATAAGCCGCCACCATTCCAACGAGCTTGTTTTCCGCTGTATTTTACAATTTCAACTTATTTCCTTATTGAATAGAAAACCAATTTTACTATATCTCTGTTATTCTATGTTAAACATATTTTAATAATCTATATTCATTTCGTTATGTTCATAAAATCCAGATCAATGGTATTAGAGCTGTTTTCTCCTTGTCATCTTAATGCATGTCCCCAACGAGCTCAGGGTACAAAGAATTGGGTCTCGAGCTTATTTCTCTTGAGGAAAAAATCTCTCGCATGCCCAAGTGACCTATCATGGCAAGAGAAAATAAATATGTCAGGACATGAGATCCTTTCAAAATGTTTCTTAAGGAAACCCTCACACAAAAGAGGAACGAGATGATGGATAGTTTCGCGCAAATCCTTCGACAACTACCAACAGGCGACACATCTTCCTTGAGTGGAGGTGACGCCCCCTTCAAGGTACAAATAAACTTTGATATTCCTATATTTGAAGGTCAGATAGACGCAGATGCTGTAGACAAGTGATTGAATCTACTAGAAGGGTATTTTTTTGTCCATAACTTTTCGAATAGAGAAAAGATTACTTTTGCACTCCTTAAAGCTGTTCCCCATGTCAAATATTGGTAGGAAACTTTCTGTGAGAAAAAGGAAACATAGGAACCCTCATTATTTATAGTCGCAACCACCCAGGAATCCTTCAAGGATGCTATTAAGGAACAATACTACCCTGTCGGAAGTTATGATGACTTGTATACCAAATGGACCACACTGCGACAAGAAAGAGACCAAGCAGTGCCAGAGTTCACAAATATCTTCCATACCTTGCGCACCAATCTAGGTATAAAATATTTAGAGCGACATCTTGTGCTCAAGTATCGCGGTGCTCTGCATAGATACATCCAAAATGAAATGGAATTTTTGGACATCTCATCCTTGGGCAGTGCCTATTGATATGCCGTCAAAATCGAGTAGAAGCTCAAACAAAAGACGCGACAATTTGGGCTTGGGAACCCCTCACAGAAAAATTCAGGAAGGGGCAGCCCCAACCCACAGAACAAAGGAAAGAGCAAAGAGGGATAGTATCAGGAAAACAGTCCAAGCAGCAAGTAAAAAAGGACACCAGAAAGACAAAGAAAGATACCGGGAAGTAGTGCGACTTCCATAAGAGCCCTTGGCATAACACTGCTGACTGTTGCTCAAAGCAGTTGCTGGTGGACGAAGTGAAAGCCTCTGAGTTAGATGTGGGTTCTGACTCTGAGTCAGAACTAGAAAGGGGAAGACGGATCATTGACGCAGAACCCAGTGCCACCGTTTCTACCACCAAGCTCCAACCTGGTGAACTAGACGAGCTAGAAGAAGGCAAGCACATCTCACGGATGTGGGTAAAAGGCACCCCACTGCACTTCATCATTGATAGAGGTAGACAAAATAACCGCATCTTAGCAGAGGTCTTCAAGCGGCTGGACCTGCCGACAACGCCGCACCCACAACCCTACACCATTGGATGGCTCCGCTAAAAAAATGATCTCCACGTCAGCCAACAGTGTCGACTGTCATACGACATCAAGCCCTTCAAAGACGAGGTATTGTGTGATGTTTCTCCTCTCGAAGTTTGTAATGTTATTTTGGGACAACCTTATTTATGGAAACATCATGTTGTATATGACTCTAGGCCTCTTAGTGTTATTATTACTTTGAATAGGAAATTGTACAGGATACCCGAGGCAATCCCTCCTAGTGTTATTTCCTTGATCTCTGCCAAGCAATGCAAAAAGTTCATCTCTCAGACCGAGAAATTTGTCTTCTTCATGATTCGCTCTCAGAGTGAGCGAAATATCGCAACCACATCCAGGGCCTCTGTGACCGATCTCTCCACACAATAAAAGAATTGGATAAGGTCATGGAAGAATACTCAGATATCTTCTCCTCTCCTACTGGGGTACCTCTGCACTGCCAGGTCAAGCATCCCATCGATCTGACCCCAGGTTCACCGCTACCCAATGGGCTAGTCTACCACCGCTCTCTGTTAGAAACCGAGGAGATCAAGAGGCAAATCCAAGAACTTCTCCATAAGGGGCACATACGTCCCTGCTCATCGTCTTGTGGGAGCCCAATCGTGCTGGTGCAGAAGAAAGACGGGACCTAGTGACTCTGCATTGATTACTAGGCCCTGAATAAAATCACAGTCCGAAACTGGTACCCGATTCCTCGAATCGACGACCTCCTTGATCATCTCATGGGGGTCGAATACTTCAGTAAGATTGATCTGAAGTCCGGCTACCACCAGGTACCGATAGAATAGACATATGTATGGAATACCGCCTTCAAGTCAAAAGAAGGTCTTTTTAAATGGTTGGTCATGCCCTTTGGTTTGAAAAATGCTCAAACAACTTTTATGAGGATGATGGACAATATCCTACAACCTTTCACCAATACGTTTTTAGTGGTGTATCTGGATGAAATCCTCATCTACATTAAGACTTGGGTGGAACACTTGCAACATATTCAACAGGTTCTACACACCCTGCGACAGCACACACTATATGGAAACTTGGAAAAATACTCCTTCGGCATGGACATGGTCCATTGCTTAGGCTACATCGTTGATCGACATGGTGTGCATGTGGACCCAACCAAGATCTAGATCATCTGTGACTGGCCAACCCCAACCACATTCACTAAACTTCGGAGCTTCTTGGGCCTCGCCAATTTCTATCGCAGGTTTGTGTTGGGATTCTCTCATATCGCATGGGCCCTCAACCAAGTAACCATGGGTGGAGGTAAGAAAAAAATTGTGTGGGGCCTGTCCCAACAATAAGCCTTCAATGAATTGAAGAAGTGTTTGTGCTCATCCCTAGTAATTTCATTACAAGACTTGCAACATCCCTTTGAGATTGAGACAGATGCTTCAAACTATGTTGTGGGCGTCATTCTCACTCAACATGGCCACCCCGTGGTATATCATAGTGAGACACTATCAAATGATGTCCGTAAGTACCCTACTTATGACAAATAAATGTACTCCATTGTGAAAGCCTTTCGCCAGCGGAGACATTACATTCTTGGGAAGGAGACAGTCATCCACACTGATCACAAGCCACTACAGTTCATGCAGACCCAAGGAAAATTGCAGAATGACCGCCATCAAAAGTGGTCCACATACTTACAACAGTTCCACCTCAACATCAAGCATAAAATAGGAAGTACCAACCGAGTTGCTGATTGCCTCAGCTGACCTCCAGTCGCGACACTCACCACGGTGCTAGAATCTTGCGGCCACGAGATCTTTGGATGGCCCTACCTCTACAAGACAGACCCTGACTTCTCCACCACCTATCAAATGTTGGGTGCCAACTCAGTGGTCGCTAATTTCCATCTTCAAGATGGGTTGTTGTGCCATCTGGGCCATCTCCGACTTCCATCAAGCGATCACACGAAGCTGATTTGGGAATCTCACTACAGTCGGGTGGCATGACACTTTGGCATTGAAAATATAGTGGCCGTGCTACAAAAAAAATTCTACTGGCCGAAACTTCAACAAGATGTCGACAAGTATATCAGGTCCTGCACCACCTACGTTATTGCGAAACCAACCACTAAGAAATAGGGCTTGTACACCCCTCTGCCTACTCCTGAGTGGCCATGAGAATCCATCTCAATGGGCCACATGTCGAGCCTCCCATCCACCAAGAGGGGAAATGATTGTGTTTTTGTGGTTGTTGATCACTTTTCCAAGATGGCGATTCTAGCTGCCTGCAGGAAGAACATCACAACAGAAGCCACTGCCAAGCTCTTCTTTGAACGAGTATGGGTACATTTTGGGATGCCACAAACCATTATATCAGACTGTGACAGTTAGTTTCTCAACATTGTGAGCCTCTGGTCACTGTTGGATACCAAGCTCACCAAATCCACTGCCTTCCACCCCTAGACAGATGACCAAACTGAGGTCGTTAATCATATGATCGTACATATCCTGCGCATGTACAATTCAAAACACCCCCACACATGGGATGAGAGTCTTACCTATGTCCAGTATAGCTACAACCGAGCCTTGCATAGCTCAACTGGCCAAATCCCCTTTCAGTTGGGGTTGAGATTCTAGCCATTGGGCCCCATGGATGTTGCACTACCCCTGGTGACCACCTCGACCGACTCATCCCATGCTCCACCTGAAGTTGAAAATCCACTCGGTTCATTGAGCGGATCCAATAGATCTACCAACAGGCTCATGATATTCTACATAAGTATAATTCCAAGTACAAGTAGCGCCATGATCAACATCAGGTGCCACATAAGTTTGATGTGGGAGACAAAGTTTGGTTTTACTTGCAGAAATAATGCCTTGTAGGGCCCCATCAGAAGATTCACCCACTCTATTATGGTCCATAAACCATCACCAAGGTTGTGGGTGAAAATTCTTTTGAGATTAACATTCCCCCTTTCCTTGGCCTGCAACCAGTCTTCAACATGGCTCTCTCTTCGGCCATATTTCCCACCATTATTGAACACCTCAGAGATAATAGAGAAGTTGAAACCAACATATCTCAACCCTGACTACATGAAACAAGAATCCAATGATCATATTGTGGACACACAGATCAAGGGCACTTGGCAACAAAGCATCCAACTTTATCCAGTCATCAAGGAAGGGCAACTCCTGCACCAAGGCAAGTGGTTCACTCGGGGCCAAATTCAACAGAAATTTTCTCATCTGATGGGGGAACTCAACGCAATGAATACCATTTATTCCTAAGGAGGGAGGATTGATCCATGTGGATATCGGTGGCCACCCAACTTTTCCAACTCGCTCAAAACAATTTTCTGGCAATTTAGGCAATTTACTATTTTTAGCAGTTTTTAACTTTCGAGCCCATTTTGAGGGCCTAAATGAAGGTTTTTCGGGATAAATATTCTTAATGATAGTCGAAGGTTTGAATTGATCCCCCAAAATAAATCTCCTCGACGATACCTTTCCAACGGGCTATCGTGCGCCTAAAACGAAGATCGTATGCAAAAGTTACGACCCTGGGAAGTTGATGTACTAACTTACCCAAATGGGGCCCACATGACTTTTGGCGCTTCATCTCCTAGGGTTAGGTTTTTGGATGTATATGGTTTTTATCATTCCCGTTTATTGTAAAAATTCCTTCAGAGCCTCATTGTAATCTTCTTCTTGTGAATGAGCGCAACCGTCACATCTCTTCTCGGAGCTAAGCTGCCACCTTTCCAACAAGCTTGTTTTCCACTGCATTTTACAGTTTCAGCTTATTTCCTTATTGAATAGAAAACCGGTTTTACTATATCTCTGTTATTTTGTGTTAATAATATTTTAATAAGCTGTATTCATTTCGTTCTGCTCATAAAATCCAGATCAAAGACTTAGGAAATGAAATGAAATAAGCAACATTTACCTCTAGATGCTTGTTGAAGGGTTCTAGGCTTAGAAATGTAGAAATCTATGATAATATGGGCATGTTCCAGGTATAAAGTAAGATGATAGTGGAAAAAGAGGAAATTGATTATGAAAAAATGGGAGGACAACATCTCCCCCACACTTGTGTGTTTGCATGTCCTCATGCAAAATGATCCACAAAAATGAAGAAAACTGAAGTCATTCCACAAATTTCTAGGAGATCCCAACAACATTAATTAAAATAATGAGACTATCTCTTGTTCTAGTTATCGTTTCACTACGTCTTCTCTTTAATGGATGAATAGAGTCAATGAGCTTCTTATACAATTCATTTTTCTTAGATCTTAGCTTCTTATTCTCTTCTTGGATTTTCTGACTCTGTGTTTTTAACTACTGATTTCCCCCTTGTACATACCTATTCAAGATAGTGAACTCCTGTAATTATTGTTTCAATTTATTAATTTCTTGATTCTTCCTCTTTAATTTGACTATTGTTGGATGAACAACAAAGTTTGAGGATGCTACTTGTGGTATATCATCATGTTGGGATTCAACCGATGATGAATCATGTTCGACCTGTCCAACATGCTCCCTATCGGGTGATTTAGGAGGTAACTCACTTGGAGGATTTGGGGTTTTGGTCCTCTGTTTCTTTAGATCTCTAAGGACATATCCAATTGTCCTTACATATTCCTCTTCACTATCTTAAGCAATTGGATATTTCTATGTTGTGTGTTGTTGATGAGTAGGGTCTAACATCTGAGCATTTTCTGCATTTTTCTGCCTTGCCATATTTCTGATAACCCTTCGAGTTGGAGGTGGTATTAATGAAGGCTCGACTGCTAGAATGTGTTTCACAAATTTCCTCTTTCGTGGTTTTCTTGGATGAGAGATGAAGCCCTCAACTCTAGGGGAGTTGAGGTATTCATCAGGACCATTATTAATATTATTAATACCTTGTTCTGCACAATCCTATGCCACTACTTCATCATGTTGTGAATTGAACACACTTTGACTTAAGAATTATCCCATGAATCCTTCCTACCATGTAATTCTTCTACAATCAACATTTTTACCAGGATGTGATGGTACATACTTTTATGAGGGTTTTTGTCATTTCTTTTCACTTATTCAATTGTGCATCAGATCCAAAATGTAGAAAAATTCTGATGTGATACTGAAAAATAAGGGCATAATGACCTTCACATATCAAATAGTTCTACAGAATCACCAAAGATTTCAACCATTCATCCTTGATCCAAGGTCGAGGTACCCCTTTATCCCAATCAACATTCTGGAATGCTAGCTTCAAAAATCGATTGTATATATAACACTCCACATGTTTGTTTTTAAACCACTTCTCTCCTTTTCTAGGTAGTCCAATGACATGAACCAACATTTTCTCTGAAACTTCCATTACCAAATTACCTATTTTGGATAGCCATCCATCAAAACCCATGACAAACTAGAGTGTAACATGATCATAGAAACCATGTAATTTAGAAAATAAGGTATGCTATTCAACTGCCTTGAACATTGCGCGACATGCATTGTATTCAAAAAGAGTTTTGAGGGAATATATAGACACTGGCTCATGGAAATCAACCACCATTTTTAACCACAATCACTCAACAAAGAGAAAGTCCCACTCTTACACTCTATAATTACAATAACCAAGGTCAAATGGGGAATCACTTGAAAGGTCGGAGCTTTTGAAAGGCCCATACGATTATGCATGCAACACATTTGGAATCGCTTCAGTGATTCCAAAAGAGTTTTGGTAGTCAAATCTGTAGTGGTTCGCATACAAGTTCATGGGTAATAATGAAATGATTGGGCCTTGTTATGTGATAAGGGAATAATCATAACTTGTATATGAAGGATTTAATGGGTAATAATGAGATAATCAGTCTTGGAATGTCATAATGGAGATAGGTTCAATTACATGACATATATCATGGCATATGGATAGCATAGCATATAGATAGGATAATATTAGATGCTAGTGTAATGGTAGAGATAGTATGGCATATGACTAACATAATATATGATGCTAGTAGAACGGTAGGGGAATCTTAGGATATGATGGAACAAACCAATATTGGAAGAGGATGAAGCGAGGTAGTATAGAAATATGATACAAGAATATGAATAGAGTATGTAATCATAGGGTGAAATGACAAGCATAAGAGGAGTTGCATAGTAAAATTCCCTTACATTTAATAAATTAAAAAGAATTTAAAAACATGCTTACCTCCGAATTTTCTTAGTCATCAATACTTACAGATATCCATGCCGGATCTGATCATGTGCAGAGAAAATTGAAGCTGAGAAGATCATTGGAATGAACATACTCAACATTTTGAAGCTTTGTTGTGCAATCTGGTACGAGTGGTGGGATTTTTTTTTAAACTAATCAAATATGCAAGTGAAGTGCATATGATACACATCAGATTTTTGTATTGTTTGAAAACTGAGAACTAAATAATTCCCATCATCTAGACTTGTTCACATAATGAAAAATACCAAAAATGTACTTACAAGTTTTCATGCACCCTCTATACAGTTCCGGTACCAGAAGGACAACAAAATTTGAAAACTCAACCAATGCTATTGACTCAAGAGAACTGGGACTGATAAAGTCAGCGCTACTTTTGATAGAGATTTTTTGATGCTATACTGAACATAAATGAGTGAAATTCAATTTTTATGCATGCTTAAAAACCTAGAAAATTTAGGAAATTCATAACTTATTCATTGTGAAAATGATGAAGTCGAAATGAAACCAAGAAATAATGAAACAATGCTAGAGATTGGTTCTTCCACAGAGACACTTCTTCTGTTAGAAGTAATTTGACCATGTTATCACAAATTGTGAAAACAAAGGAAATGTAGCTGCAATGAGAACAATGAGGAAAGGAGGTGGAAAGTCAAAACATAACTATGCCTCAAGCTTTGTAATGAAGAAGAGATATGATCCCTTAGAAAAATACCTTCCAAAGACAAAAATAACCTCCTCTTTTTGAAATAATAAACTTGTTTTATCTGCCTTGCATATCATTCCCCTTTTATTCACACATTGCAAACTGTTGTCAGAATCACAAACCAAATAATCTTCACCGCAAACCCAAATCTTGGCACAATTCTGTCTATGTGAATAATTTTTTTTGAAGTCAAACATAGAGATAAATCATTGGATTTCCAACCAATAATGAATGTCATTAACCAATGCAAGACTACTCACCATTAATGTTAATGAGTGTCAAGGTGCCCTAGTACATCTTGCTAGGCACAAATGGATGAGTTGAAGTCGAGTCACCTGCAAGATTTGATAAACATGGGACATTGATGTATTACCACTACAATTAGCGAGAGAACCTGCCATTGATGCATGCAAGCCTCAAGGTATCATAAAAATCTCTAACTTTGACCCGAGATAATGTGTTGAATTTGATGGGACAAAGTTTGTCAGAAGGAGGGCCTTAATGAATCACCCATCATTTAACACGAGAATAAAAAATAATAATTTGAAAAATAAAAGGTAGAGCCAACAACTATATGCAAAATTTTATTGTGGACCTGCCCACCAATAACCTGGTTTTCAAGCAAGTCCATGTCTAGCTATGCCAAGAAGATGATTTTCATAACTAGATTGGTTTTCATATTTACTTTTTTTTTTAGTCATTTATTTATTTATTCATTTATATATCTATATACATCTAGAAACTTGGAAAAACTCAAGTAGAGATTGAAAAGGAAGAAGGAGACCCCCTACTCACAACCTCTATCTCTGACTGTTGCAAAATATCATGAACAAACTCCTCCTTAGACACAAGTTTATGATACAATCTCAACCTATGACCGTTAACCAAAAAATAAACCCAATCCTCATCAATTGTCTTAATTATCACCGAGCCATTATCAAAGATGGTGTCTACCTCATAAGGCCCCAACCAACGTGTAGTGAGCTTACCCTCTAAATTTTTGAATCTGGAGTCGAAGAGGAGGGTCCAATCACTTGCTTAAAGTGTTTCCTTCTAATAAATTTGTCGTGCCACTTTTCTCACTGCTCCTGGACAAGAATGGTATGTTGAATGACATCCTGTTGGATTTCATCCAACTCAATAAGCTGTGCCACTCTTTTTTTCTAAGCATCTGACAAGACTATACCCAACATGTTTTGAAGGTTCTTACTTGGAACTCAATGGGAAGGAGAACCTGTTTTCCATACACTATCTCGTAAGGTGTAAATCCTGTGGTGTTTCTCCATGCAGTCCTGTAGGCCCAAAGTGCATATGGAAGTCTATTTTACCAATCCTTATGATGCAACTATACAATATTGGTCAGAATAACCTCTAACACTTTATTGGTGAACTCCACTTGTCCATTAGCCCGTGGGTGATATGGAGAGGATTTGAGATGCTTTATTTGGTACTGTTGGAATGCACCAACTTTGACGTGAACTATGCTCCCTGATCTATCACAATCTCTCTTAGAGCACCAAAATGGGTAAAAATATCCTTGAAAAGAAAATATACAACTGATTTTTTACTAGCTTGATAAAGAGATTTTTCTTCTACCAATTAGTGACATAGTCGGTACAAACCAAAATATACCTTTTCTTTTGTGATATGGGAGAGATTGGCCCTACAAAATACAAAGCCCATTTTTCAAAGGGCTCAATAAGCACTTGTGGTTGTAAAGGCATCTTGTGGGCTTATATTGGTCTTCCCATATGTTGGCAATTGTCCCAACTTCTAACATACTTTTTAGCATATTTAAAGAGCGTTGACAAGTATTACCCCTAATGAAGTACTTTGTAAGCAGTTATTTTGTCAAAAAAGTGGCCTCCACATGGTTCATCATGGAAATCTCACAAGATATCAAACATATTTTCCTCTCGTACACATCTCCTAATGATTAGATATGATCCAATATGGAAAAGGTCTCCCCAGATCCATGAGTAGGTAGCACTAAGCTTGGCAATTTTCTACTTCTCAAATGAGGAAAGGTGTTGCAACAACTTCCCTGTGGTCAAATAATTATCTATGTCTACAAACCATGGAGAGTTATTAGAGACAAAAAATAAATGTTCGTCAGGAAAACTATCATCTACATGACTGATTTCACCTTCATTATGAATGTTGGAGAGAAAATATGCAACCAAATTCTCTTTTTCGTGTCTATTTACAATAGTGATATTAAACTCCTGTAGTAATAGCAACCATCTAGTAATCCTACCATTAGTAATTGGTTTGTTCATTAAAACCTGAATGGCAGAATGTTTGGGATGGATGAAGACTTCATAGCATGTTATGTAATGTTAAACTTATTTATGGAATACACAACAACTAAAAATTCTTTTTCAGTGCTAGTGTAATTAAACTCAGTTGGTGTTATATTTTTACTTATAAAATAAATGGCATAAGATAATTGATTTTCCTTTTGTCCTAAGACAACTCCAAGGGTTATGTCCAAAGCATATTTAAAAATTTGAAAAGGAAGGGACCAATTTGGTCCCTAAGTACTGGTGTCGTAGATAGCTTTTCCTTCAAAACCTCAAAAGCAGTTTGATAGTGTGAGTCCCAAGAAAAATAAATATCTTTATCAAGTAATTTAAACATGGGTGCAACTATTTTAGTAAAATTTTCGATAAACCTTATGCAATAGCCAACATGATATAGAAAGATTCTTACTTATTTATGTGAATGTGGTGTTGGAAGGCTCGTGATGAATTCAATTTTGGTTGGGTCTACTTTGATACTTGTTGATTTTACCACTTCAACCTAGCACTTGACAGTTAGCTCAAAATAAAATCACTCTGTCTACTAAACATGAAATGGAATCATAAACAAGGAAACCAAAAATATCACACACAAACACCAATATTTTTGGTTAAACTACCCCTGAAAAAAAACCCAGAGGGAAAACTAGTTCTAAGATGATTTTATTAAGGTCAAATCATGGTTCCCGTAAGAGGGAAAATGGCCCACTAAGAATATACACTGTAGATAAACTTGGCAATGCCTGTGCTTGTTGTATGACCCTGTACCAACAATTTTCCCGAGGTGTATGGGCCTTCCCTTCTGCAAACATGCATACATACACGAATGCCTCCATTGACACCCACATATATGTATGAAAATACTGTATGCCAACTTTCATACGACGCTACACTTTCCTCTGGCTTCTATCAACTAAAACCCACCTACTGCTTCCTCTACTCTCTCTTCTCCTTGACTTGTTTGATCTCTAGATAAAAGTCCTTCTCCCCCTATCCAATATCTTGAATCACGGTCCTTCATGATCCAACCCTCTCTGCATCAACACTTGGATGAAATATCTTCACCCAGATAGTGAGATCTCCTCACTCATGTGTAAGAAAAAGTTCTTCTTTGATTCTACACTCCTCACAGCAAAAAAAGTAATTATTTGCTATCCCCGAACTTAACATCTCACCAAAATTATCGACCTTGATCTCTCACCAAAGTCTCCTATGTCTACTCTCTCAACACAAATATCTCACAAGTGTATCTCACACAAGTGTCTTCATCCTTCTCCCTAGCCTTGCTTTCATAATCATGAGTTATAATCTAAATATAATTTCCAAAGTGATTGACGATTGAGATTACTTCTCACACTCACTTAAGATTTACATTGGTAGATTACATGCTAATTAATTTGATCACTTTCCTTAAATAAATCAATTAACTAATTACATAATTAATTAATAAATAACTTTACTTTAATTAATTCCTTTAACTAAAGTAAACTCGAGGATAGAAGGATTTCAACGACTTCCACATGCTAGACACATGCCAATGCGGAAGTACCTGTCCGATGCTACCACTAACATCAACACTCCCTCTTAGTGAGGGAGGTACTTCTCCCACCTGGAGTTGGATCTATCTTCTTTACCAGATCTGCTACCATTCCTACTCTCCAATCCACCTGATTGGCTGCTCCCTATGACATAGAATATATTCCTTCCATCTCGCTTAGAACTGTCTTCGAAGACTCCTCTTTGATCATGCTCCTAGAGGCCTCCTACTCTTGAGCATCCAACATGGCCATCTCATATCATGAATCCTTCTCGATAGACTTGGAAGGCTACTCCTTCCCACCTGAACCTAAAGGCTGACTCCTTCTAAGCTACTCAACCTTCGAAGTTACCTGCTCCTTATTCTCTGTCACTCTGCTACTTTCCATTGCTTGCATAGATTGACCCTTTATCCTATACAATTTTCTCTCTCTAACTCTAAAGACAACTACTTTGTCTGAGCTAGATCCTCTTGGCATGATGGGCGCCTTCCCATCTTAGAACACAATGTCAAATCCCTTCTTCTCAAACAATGAGATTGAGACCACAATCCTCTCGAGTTCTAGCCCCCATAGCACATCCATCACTCTCAATATTCCTCCTGATTCCATCAGGAATGACACTGTTCCGGATCCATTGACTGCATGATTATTCCCCATAACAAGTTCCACGTGCATCTCTGAGTCAAACACCTCCCGTGCTCCTATAATATGATATGTGGCTTCACTATCTATCAACCATGCACCAACTGTGATTTGAAACCTGGGTGACATTGATACCAAACTTGAATTGGTTCTAGGCCACTTAATGAAGGTCAGATTTAAAATTACAGATCTATTGAACTTGATTGCATCAAAGGTGTAAAGATGTGCTTGTGAAGTCTTGAATCCAAATTGAATATTAACTTTGTGAATGTGCTATTAATCTCACATATCATCGCTTAATGTATTTAATGAACATGATAGCATAAATAACATGCATAAGAAGACATGAGATAAGAAATTCCACACGAGGCAAGAAATCATCGAGTTGTTAATGAAGTTCACCAGGCCATCCTAACTATGTCTTCAGATCCACTTGGAACACAAATCTCTTGATTATCCTTCATTTGAAAGGGCTCAAATCGTCTCACAAAATGTGGTACATGCTCCAAATCTCCCACATAAGTTACATTTCTTCAGACACGAGAAAGACTGTATTCTCCCCAATGGAGGGGGCTCAACTCTCCCAATGAAGGGGCTTACAAACCACAAGCATGATTTCTTGATTCTCCCCTCAAAGAGCTCTCAAAAGAGCCTCCACATATGGCCTCCAAAATCTCTCCCAAGAAAGAGTTTAAATAGTTTCCTTAGTCTTTGTTAGTACATAAATTTGCATTTTCAAATTTGGTCATTTTTGCAGTGTTAGTTTTGCAATGCCAGTTTTGTGATAAAAATATGGAACTCTGGGAAAAAATTTATAAGTTTGGCAAATAAAAAATGGGTTTTCATAGCCAATTTGGCTCTCTGGTTTATAACAGGGTTATAATTATTTTTTATAAAAAATATTGGGCTCGAGGCCCAATCTCCAAATCCACGAGCTAAGCACCAACATAACACACATAGCACCAAACCCTAGCTCCCAAGACCAAACACTAATCCAAGAGAGGATCCCACAAGGGAAAATATATATGCACTACACATCGACTATCAATCAAAAGGCCTACATATATGACGACATGCAAACTTTTTTACATGGCACATGTGGGATAAAATCCTCATGTAAATAAAAGCGCCCAGTGACAAGACCAATTTCCATATTGTTAGCAGTGGACATGTGTCCATACAAGTGCCATATTTCATTATGATAGTTGTGCACGTTGTTATTTTTGTGTTTTGGATTGAATATAAGATGTAACGAGTGCTTGGATAATTAATGGATTTCGGCATACGCTTTCCTTTGCTCTGTTTTGTGTCCTCTGCATGCTTTGGGAGCCATCTCAAAGTTCTACACTATTACATGCGAAGGATGTAATGAGCCCAGATGTTCATGTGGCTGCTTGGAGATCTTTGAAGGGTGTAGATGGTGTTATGGTTCCAGGTTGATTTGGTGATCGTGGCGTGCCAGGGAAAAATTCTTGCTGCAAAATATGCTTGAGAAAGCAAAATTCCATTTCTTGGAATTTGCTTGGGATTGTAGTTTGTTGTGATTTGTATATATATTAATTAGTCAAAGAACTGAACCCAAATTTCTAGGAGTTGTTTTGAGTTTGTTGTAACTCTTTATTATTATTAGAAAAACCGAAGATACCGAACTCCTAGGATTAGAGGATAAGGAAATTGATATATTTTGGAAGTTGTTCAAGGGTAGAGGGGTTTGGCCTAGAGGCTCAAGGAAGAAAAATCCTGTGTGTTATCAATGTAAGCATGAGGGTCTGTGATGCAAATTATTCTTCCATGGAAGATTCATGAAATATGTTTTATCAGAATGTTATTTCTCCATTCTCCATTTCTTTTGTCATCTTATTGATTGAATATAATGCAGATTTTGAAGATCAAAGGCTACCTATAGTTAATAAATTCGTGAGCAACAACGGATCTGTTGTATTCTTCTTGTTAATCATTGTTTTTATTTAAGTATCTTTCATTCATTTTGCAGGGAGGATTCCTAATTGGTGGATGTTCTCCTTTTTGTTATATTATTCACTCTTCTATCCATCATTATATAAATCATTTTCTGGTATGCAACTATATTGCCTTCAATCTGCAGAAAGCTTATGACTCCATTCCCAATGGTGTTCTACTGATCTACATTTAGTTTGGAATCCTTTTCCTTTCTCGTTTAAGTCTTGCTGATCCACTCAAACATAAACATGATTTAATTATTCATGTTCTGATGGGTATTGGGCTTATCCTTATAGTAGTCTAAGGGTAACTTCTAGTGCTAACAATCTCCATAATCCAAGGAGATAAGATCCACAAATTTAAGATCTAATAACCAATCAAGGGAAAAAATGAGAAATAATCTCAACCAACTCATGAGACCCTTATCTTCCTCCTTGAGACTAGGAAACCAATTGTAATAAAGTGAGGATGAGTCCAAACCAACTCACACGACCCTTAACTTCCTCCTTAAGACTAGGAAACTAATGCCCCCTTAAATCTAGGAAACTAATTTGTGAGTTGGATTCTCAAAACTAATTTCCCTTTTTACAATTAGATAAATAATACATGATATTCTCAAAATCACTTCAAGCATTAATCATTTTTCCAATGTGCATGATTAATACATGAGTTTCTCATACACATTTTAAGTATTAATCATTTTTACAATTTAATTCATTCATTCATGAGCATTAATCATTTTTTCCCACCTATCATCAATTAGAATTTTAATGATCTTATCCATGGTGTGAAAAATACTAATTCCACATGGAGATCCTTCTGGATTAAACCTCCCCACAAAAAACACTTTTGGTCCTCCAAAAGTATACAGAGGACCTGTAACTTGAATATCCACAACTAGCTTCTAGGAAGAGTCTTACACTCCACGATGCACTTCCCCATTGCTAGATCTGCGTAACAAATGTCTCTGACATGCCACACCCTTATTCTCATTCACCTTTGTACTTCAGAATGAGTATGTCACTGCCAACACTTGCATCAATGAAAATCTGTAGCTGATTCCTTGATCTGCATAACAAATGTCTCTGAAAGGCCACACCCTTCTTCTCCTTCACCTTTGCATTTCAGAATGAGGATGTTGATTCCAACACTTGCAACAATGAAAATCTACAACTGATTCCCTGATATGCATAACAAATGTCTCTGAAAGGACGCACCCTTCTTCTCCTTCACCTTTGTACTTCAAAATGAGGATATCGATGTTGACACTTGCGCCAATGGAAATCTGTAGCTGACAATATATGGATTACATTTTTTCAATTTTCAAAGCAATACCATACTTTCCAGGAGTTTATGAAACACTCATGAACAATTTTACAATGATTTCCATAATAGGCCTAGGAAAAACAATGCCTCTCACTCAACAATGGCTACAAGACCCATTACAATGTTGCCAAAACAGGCCTAGGAAAAACAATGCCTCTCACTCAATAGTGCCAACAAGACCCATTACAATGTGCCAAAATATGCTTAGGAAAAACAATGCCTCTCATTCAACAGTGGCTACAAGACCCATTGCAATATTGAAAAAACATGCCTCTCAATCAACAGTGGCTACAAGACACATTACAATGTTGTCAAAACAAGCCTAGGTAAAGCAATGCCTCTCACTCAACAATGGCTACAAGACCCATTACAATGTTACCAACAAGGCTTACAAGGTTTATGAATAGAACAAAATGCCTCTCACTCTCATCATCACTTCATGTAAGTTTTAAACCTGCGAAGTAAAGAAATGCATATAGATTCTTAAGCAAAACATAAATTAATCAATGGCTCATACACAGAGTACACATAGATTTTATACTGGAAACCCTCTCCCGGGAAAACCTTTATTATATTCATTATATCGAATTTCACCATTCACCATACAATATATACAATGTTTTTAAGTATTCCGTAGATACCAAAACCCTAATCCCTTAATCCGGGATTAATTTACAAATCCGCTAAAAATAGAAAAATCCGCTAAAAATAGCAAAAACCGCCCAAAAACAAATTTCGGGGCGCTGCCCCGAACCCCATTGGCCCCGGGCTACCGCTCATTGCCGAAAGCTATGCGTAACCAGGGGGGGGCATACTTCCCCCCCCGGGACCCCCCTAGGAAAGCACTCGACACACACGACAGAGCACAAGTGGGAGGGATCGTCAGACGCAGTTGTCGTATCTGACGCACCCACACACACACATGCAAAGAATATAACACATACCCAATATTCTCCCACTTGTTGTTTTCTTTGCATCTAGGGGTCTAGGGGATTATATAGTCAACAATCCAGGGAAACAATGCCCATTGTTACTCTACACCAGGAGAAATTTTCTGTGCTCACAGACTTTGTCAATGAATCTGCAACATTCTTCAAAGTGTCAACCTTTTCCAATAACACTTTCTTTTCCTCAACCATGTCTCTCACAAAGTGATACTGAACATCAATATGATTTGTCTTTGAATGATAAGCTGGGTTCTTTGCCAGGAATATTGCACTCTGACTGTCACACTCTAATCTCACTGCTTGTTGTACCAACCCAATACCTGAACACAATCTTTGTAACCATACTGCTTCCTTGCTTGTATGAGTGGCTGCCACGTATTCAGCTTCTGTAGTTGAGTGTAACACACCCACTACGGGAACTAATATTTTTCATCTTTTTCATTCTTTTCACCGAGGAACAGAATCCCCGAATTCCTATGGGGCCTGATGCAGACCCTACCATCCCTTATCCTTACCCATGTGATCGTTGGCTATGACCACGG
Organism: Picea engelmannii; assembly: GCA_009831015.1. Taxonomy (NCBI): domain Eukaryota; kingdom Viridiplantae; phylum Streptophyta; class Pinopsida; order Pinales; family Pinaceae; genus Picea; species Picea engelmannii. The sequence continues at coordinate 476,232 of ML776953.1, read as the reverse complement.
GCCTTACCGGAGGGGCATTTCCGGCTTTTGCGATTCAGGAAATCGCGATGCATGTGTTCCCCTTCTCTCTTGTCTCTCGAAGTGCCGAAATCTGAAAGGGACCAACAATTTGTCACATCTAACAATGCCTCAGATTAAAACCTAGCATCCCACCTTTCAGAGTTTCGCGTATCGGGTTTTCGCAGTAGAAGAGGACAAGGGGTTCATACCCTTCGGTTTTCCGGGTGCCAAAACACCGAGAACCAAATCTACATGCGCTAAGCCGTATCGATATTTCACAAGTCAGGAATTCGGGACTAGAGTGTACCAGGGACTTGCCTCTAGATATCCCGGGTGCCGAAATACCGAGACATCAGGACTTATCCATGCTATTATTATTATTTTGGGGTTTCACAAGTTGGGGTTTCACGATTGGTGAGTACAAGGGAACTGACCATTGGGTTTCCCGGGTGCCGAAACACCGAAACATCCAAACTCTAGACACACTATGTCATTTCGGGGTTTCGCAAGTCGGGATCTCGCGACCGACGAGTACAAGGGAACTGACCCTTGGGTTTCCCGGGTGTCGAAACACAAAAACATCCAAACTCTAGACACACTATGTCATTTTGTGGTTTCGCAAGTAGGGATCTCAGGACTAGCGAGTACAAGAGACTTGCCATTAGATATCCTAGGTGCCGAAACACCGAAACACTGTATCTCATCCGCTCTATTATCATTTCGGGGTCTCGCAAGTCGAGATTTTGGGATATGCGCAAACAAGAGGTCTCACACTTAGGTTTTTCGGGAGCCGAAACTCCGAACCATATATCCTCTAAAATCACTTCGGGGTTTCGCAATTTGGGATTTCGTGATGTGCGATGACAAGAAGTCTCGTATCTAGGTTTCCCAGGAGCCGAAACTCCGAAGTTCATATATATATATGCTAAGCTCGTTTCGGGGTTTCTCAAGTCAGGATTTCGCAGTTGTCGTATCTGATGCGCCCACACACACACATGCAAAGAATATAACACATACCTAACATTCTCCCACTTGTTGTTTTCTTTGCATCCAGGGTTCTAGGGGATTATATATAGTCAACAATCCATGGCAACAATGCCCATTGTTTCTCTACACCAGGAGAAATTTTCTGTGCTCACAGACTTTGTCAATGAATCTGCAACATTCTTCAAAGTGTCAACCTTTTCCAGTAACACCTTCTTTTCCTCAACCATGTCTCTCACAAAGTGATACTGAACATCAATATGCTTTGTCTTCGAATGATAAGCTGGGTTCTTTGCCAGGAATATTGCACTCTGACTGTCACAGTCTAATCTCACTTCTTGTTGTACCAATCCAATACCTGAACACAATCTTTGTAACCATACTGCTTCCTTGCTTGCATGAGTGGCTGCCATGTATTCAACTTCTATAGTTGAGAGTGCCACTACAGCTTGTCTTTTGCTCATCCAACTGATTACTCCTCCAAATAGGTTAAACACATACCCACTTGTAGATCTTCTGCGATCCAGATCTCCAGCTCAGTCTGCATCAACAAAGCCATGTATGTCCACCACTCTGTCTAATCTTGGTCTTCCTTGGTAGCACAATCTATAACTGGTGGTGCCACGAAGATACCTGAAGACCCTCTTTACTGCTGTCCAATGCTCCTTGCCTGGTTTTGACATATACCTTCTCAAAACTCCCACTGCATGTGCAATGTCCGGTCTAGTACAAACCATTGCATACATCAAACTGCCAACTGCACTGGCATATGGAACATGGGACATGTCCTCTTCTTCTTCCTGTGTCTTGGG
>ML776953.1:446195-471912 GCA_009831015.1 Picea engelmannii | reverse complement strand
GCCCTCTTACAAATAAAGCATCTGTGCTGTGACCATCCATGCTTTTTCGCCTCATCTCTTCAGATAACAAGGATGCAACTACATCCTCATACTTCAATGTAGATTGAGTGGTACTACCTATTGCTACAACCAGATTATCCCAAAAGTCTGGCAAAGAACATAACAAAGTAATACGCTTATCTTCTTCTGCAATCGTAATATTAATAGATCCAAATTGACTTACCAGAGTATTAAATGCATTTAGATGTTCTATCATAGAATCTCCATCTTCCATCCTAAGATGATATAACTTCTTTCGAAGAAACAACTTGTTTACCAGGGACTTTGATTGATACAAATTCCCTAACTTATCCCATAGTTCCTTGGCTGTAGATTCTCCTGAGACATTCAACAACACTGAATCTGCCAGGCAGAGTCAAATAATACTCCTTGCTCTTCTGTCCAACTTGTCCTAATCTTCCTTCGACATACCAGTAGCTGGTGTACTAGTAGTTTGTGTACTAGTAGTTTGTGTACCAGTATCCTGTGTGCTAGTAGATGGTGTACCAGTAGGATTTGTACCAGGATCCACAACGATCCATTGTTCTTTGTCTACAAGAAGGTCCTCCATATTGAGCTTCCATAGCTCAATTTTTTTACCGTTGAACTTCTCTATCTCGATTCTAGATGAGCTCGCCATTCCTCTTTCTTTACTCGAATCTCCACTGTAAAAGCTCCCACTAAACCCAAGTTTATCACAGACCCAAGATAAACTTGATCTATCAAGACTGAGCCAAACCCTCAACAACAAAGGCGTCCCTCTGAAGCCAAAAACGAGCTCTGATACCACATGTAAGTTTTAAACTTGTGAAGTAAAGAAATGCATATAGATTCTTAAGCAAAACAGAAATTAATCAATGGCTCATACACAGAGTACACAAAGATTTTATACCGGAAACCCTCTACCGGGAAAACCTTTCTTATATTCATTATATTGAATTTCACCATTCACCATACAATATATACAATGTTTTTAAGTATTCCGTAGATACCAAAACCCTAATCCCTTAATCCGGGATTAATTTACAAATCCACTAAAAATAGCAAAAACCGCCCCAAAAAAATAATTTCAGGGTGCTGCCCTGAACCCCGTCATCCCTGGGCTATAGCCCGTTGCCGAACGCTGCACGTAACTAGGGGGGGCATACTTGCCCCCCCTGGGACCCCCCCCACACACATGCAAAGAATATAACACATACCCAACAATAATTACAACCTTTTGCATCATTAACATTAAGGCAAATACCCCCAAATGTGTAATAGTGAGAAACTTTATGGTTTTTAAAACCCACATTACAAACATGTGCAACATAATAAATAAGGAAAATGCCACCATCATCACACTGACCTCGTAATTCTAAGACCAATGAATGCAAACATGACTATCTTTTGATGAAGTGTCAAAATGGCCTTATCGACACCACAATGCCTAGGTTTGCATGCAAAGGATCAACCAATGATTTTCCTGCAATAATTCAGATCTTGTTGCCTTGCTGCAACACTCAAAGATCACTAGAATCTGCAAAATACATTCATCCTTTTGCAATTTCCAAAAAGAGGCAAAAACTATAAATACATAAAAAATACATTGGTTTTCGTGCCAAGGCACTCAACCAACTTCTTAAATATTGACATACACATCACCAACAAGTCTGTCTCGTCACTCTTCAACTTTTGAATTTAAAATCGACCTGTTCTGAAAGGTGCAACTCTGCCTCGATGTTCTGAAAATTCTAACAACACCAACAATGTTCTTTTACTTGAATTGCGAGTGTGAATGCTTACTAGGGACAAGCTCAAAGAGGGTGAAGGAAAAATTTAGACTTTCAACCCAAAGATTGGAAGTGAAACTTGAAGAAGGAAAATGGGAGATGAAGAACTTCGTACATAACATGAGAAGAATTTTCACAAGGCTTTCTACCGAATGTTAGACGTGGTAGAAAAAATGTTTGCAGATTACGAGAAGAGAGTGGAAAATAAGGAAAATAAGAAGAAAGCTAAAGTAGAGGATGTTGCTGCAGAAGAATAAGGAATTGGAGGAGACCCTCCTGAGTCTCCATCTCCATATTCAAGTTCAATCTCTTCTTCTTACTCTCATTCTCATCATTCTAATTTTCATCAGAATGCTTCCAAAAAGCCGTTATTGAAATTAGATGTCAAATTTAATTTATGTTTAATGGAGAATCTAATGAAAATAAGTTAAATAATTGGATTAGACAGATTGAAGAGGAAGAGGAAAATATCCAATTGGCTTCTCTTCAACTAGAAGGGACAACCCGTGTATGGTGGGAGATAAAAGTTTAGAAAGGTAGCAAACATAATGGTAAACTCCTTTCTTCATGGTATGAATTTATTTCTGCGTTGAAAAATAAATTTCATTCATTGGGTCATGTTCAAAAAGCCATGATGGAATGGAAAAATTTAATACAGGGTAAAGGTTAGAGTGTTCATAGTTTCACGGAGGAGTTTAGGAAACATACACTTGCATTGAATATTCTTTTAAATTCTCCAACAACTTTGATGACATATATTGGTGTACTTCACAGTTACATTTGTCAAACATTGTTGTTGTTTAATCCCAAAAATTTAGATGAAGTGTGTGTGCAAGTAACTCACCTTGAAAGCAGGGGAAAGAATGTACAAGAAGATCACAAGCATTCAAAAAACAATTTCAAAAGAAAAGGCAAAGGAAAGGACAAGACGATAGTGACAACAAAGAAAGGGGAAGGGAAATCCTGTTGCACTCATTGCCAAAAAGATGGGCACAATGACAAGCATTGTTGGAAGCTACATCCGGAGTTAAGACCAAAACAATTTGGTGGCAAAAAGAAGCATAAAAATATCGCTACATTGCAAAAAGACCTAGGTTCTGACTCAGGTGATGAAGAGAAGATCACAATAGTTGGATTACAAGGTAAAGTTCCCTTGCATGCTAGTTCAAGTTCCACAATTCCATCTCTTGAAAATGATAAAAGAAGAAGTGAATTATTTCACATAAGAGTAGTGACAAAACACACAAAAGTGGAAACTCTATTTGATCCGGGCTCACAAGTTAACTTGATATCTGAAGAGATTAAGAAGAGATTGGTACTAACCACAAGACCTCACAAGAAACCTTACCTTCTTAGTTGGGTGCATGATGGTGCAAAAATTTAGGTTAACAAACAATGTAGATTGAGGTTTCTATTGCTTCTAAGTGGATATATGAGGTTCATTTGGATGTGGTTCCTTTGGATATATATGGTATTGTACTAGGGATTCCTTATATTTATGACAAAAAATCTATCTTCTTCAAGAAAGAGAACAAATACCATCTCACAAAAGATGGAGTGAAATATATTATTAGAGCTCATAACACGGAAGCTAAGCCATCACTTATTAGTGCATGTCAAATGAAGGGAGCCATAAATACTTGCAAGAATCTTGTTCTTATGATTGTAAAAACAATAGACCCTGATCAGTATAACGCTCCTGATGCTTTTGATCCTTTAAATAAAAATGAAATGCTTGAGATGAGATAGGTATTTCAGTGGGAAGGTGAACAGAAAAGGGCCTTCGACACTTTGGGAGAAAATATCAGAACTGCACCAATGCTAGCTCTTCTTGACCTTCAAAAACCATTCAAGGTTGAGACCAGTGCAGATGCCATGAGAGTAGATACACTTTTTAGACCTCCTAGTTTTGCATCTATTGTTTTGAAGAATGCTTCCTTAGCTCATGTAAGTTATGTTGAACAATATGCTATTGACGAAGTCTTCAAAGATGTATGTGACAGGCTAATCCATGGTTTGCAAATGAAGAGATTTTGCTTGCAGGACAAACTAATCTACCATTTGGGTAGACTTTGTATTCCTACCATTAAAAATGTGTATGTAATTGGAAAAGCTTACACTTCTCTTGTATTTGGGAATTTTGGGGTATAGAGTGTTGTAGTACACTTGTAGAGGTTATGTTTTCCTCAAATGAAAGAAATTGTAACTAAGTATGTAAAGGGGTGTGTGATGTGCTCTACTTGTAATCCCATTAATAGAAAATTGGGGCTGTACACACCACTCCCTGTTCCTTCTCTTCCTTGGGAGAGTATCTCCATGGATTTTGTAGGGGGGTTGCCTATGTGAAAAATGGGTCATGACTACTTGTATGTAGTAGTGGATAGGTTTAGCAAGATATGCATCTTGATGCCATGTAAAAAGCAGATCACTTTTGAGTAAACTTCTCATCTTTTCTTTCAGCACGTATGGGTCCACTTTGGACTGCCCACATCCATTATCTCAGATTGAGACACTCGATTCCTTGGAGAGTTTGAACAATCTTGTGGATAATGATGGACACCAATCTGAAGAGAAGTACTGCTTTCCATCCACACAACGATGACTAGAAAAAGGTTGTTAACAAAACAATGGTTCATTTGCTCTGAAGGTACTGCAAAAAACATCCCAATTTGTGGGATGAATAGATACAGTATGTGCATCATGCATATAACCGAGCCTTTCACTCTTCCACATGGAGTTCACCATTTGAGACATGTTTTGGGTATCTACCTAAGACTCCCTTGGAATTGACATTTGTAAAAGATGTCGACTCAAGTGAACAAAGAGATGAAGACAAAGCCTGCAAGTTCATTCAGAGGATTCAACAAGTACACTAGATGGTTCAGGAACAATTGGAAAAAAGTCAGGCACAATACAAGGCTCTCCATGACAAGCACATATTTTATCATCGATTTCAAGTGGGAGATCAAGTGTGGCTTCACCTCAACAAAGATAGGTTTAAGGGTGAAGGAAATAATCTCAATCCCATTAGATATGGACCCTTCACCATCTTGGAGAATATTGGCACAAATGCTTTCTGCCTAGATCTACCACCGTACATGAAGATATACTTAGTTTTTAAAAGTAGAGACCTGAAACTTTATGAGACTCCAATGATCATGGATCAAAGGGAGAGTGTTTCAATACCTTCAATGGATGATTTTTCTCCTGAGTACTTGGATGAGTTAAAGGAAGTTACCATCCTGGACATAAGGACGAGGACTTCACGCAGGGGTGATGTTGAATATCTTTGAGTGGGTCTTAAGGGAACACATCCAAGCACAGTACAGTGGATATAAAAGGAGAAAGTGAGGGAGAAATTCCCTCACCTATCTGTTGATTGATAAGGATTTTGGAGGCCCAAAAGATTCTTAGTGGGGAGGAATGATCAAGGAGCATCTAAAAGGCCAAACATTCAAATTCCTTAAATCTAAGAAAAACCAACACCAATTCGAAGAGCTCATCTTGACCTTTCCAACGGTGTGAACGAAATCTCAAACATAGTTCGTATGAAAAAGATATGGACAATCAAATTTGTGGTCAAATCCAATCAAAGTCAACGCTGACATCAACATCTGTATAGGTGACATCAACATTCAATCATGCAGGGGTGATGTCAACATGCTGATGTGGCACCACCTAGGGGTGGACACGTGGCATGTTGACTTTGAAAAATCAGGTGGTTAAGTGGGCCAATGATGAGGTGACATGTGGCACCACCCAGGGGCTTCCACTTGGCCTCCTAAGAGCACAACAAGTGGCAGTTGAGTAAGAATTAACTGGGAATACATGGAAAATGGCAGGGCATCATGTGGCTCGATCACTGAGCACCATGTGGCACCCCTGAAATGCCCAATGAGGGTTGAGAATCAAAATTTTTTATTTTTATTTTTTATAATTGGTCACCGGATCGGCCGATGCCTGATCCGACGGCTAAACCGAATGGCGACCACAAAATTCGGCGATGTACCAAAACTCCCAACAATTAATATTTATTACCCCAAATCCATGCATAAGTCACATCTTGGGTTTGACGCCCACACCACAGTTAAAATATGTTTGAAGGTTGGTTTATAACTGATGGTTATATTTATTAAAACAAATCAACGTATTGTAACAAAAATTCAAAATGGGAGTCTATGGGGTTCGACCCCATAGACTAGCCCATAAAATATGACTAATGTTGCATTCATTTTCCAATAAACCAATCCACAAACTTGGTAAAGTCCATCCACAATTTTTGATTTAAAGCCAAGGTTATTCATCCGCTCGGAGGTCCGTTCCTAATAGTCGTACGAGAACAATTTTCTATGCAGGTACATGCGTAATTTCATATTGCAGTGGCATGCATTACGAGGCGAAGATACAAGGGGGCATGGGATGATTAGTGATAAAATTTGATGTTTTGACAATGTTTTTTCATTATTTCTCGCCACGAGTCCACTGGTGTAGTCATATTTTTTATCCGAGCAGTAGATCTTCAGGCTATTTTCAGTTTTGAGGTATAACCATGCATTTATGCCAATTTTTGATGAGATAATATAAAGGTCTCTCCACTTCGAAGTGGGCCCGAAGACGTAGTCCATTGTTGGGACGAACTCCGTTATCAAGCTATGTGTTATTGTCTCATTTCTCATATTTTCTCCATATTTGTGCCTTCTTTGTTTATATTGTACATAATCTTTATTTATGCTCTTTAATGCAATTCATGTAATGGTCATCGAATAAAAGATCCCAGATCAAGCTGATATGGTGCCTAAGGAATTATGGGAAACAAGTAAGAACTTTGTCTGTACAAACTTCTTGCAAAACTCATCAAATTAATTCTTTGTCATCACAACTACCTCTGGTTGCGTTTCGTTTCCACCCTTCTTCCTATTCAGACATTGACCTGCATAATTCCCAAACTTGCGACATGGAAAGCACTTGAATTTTCTCATGTTCTTCTTGTCATCTTGAAAGGTAGACTCTCGACTAGCAATCTTCTTGAACTTGCCCTTATTTTTCTGACTGACAAGATAAAGGTTCTCATCATTCTTGTGTCGAACTCCATTCTGATCTTCATCTCAAAGAGTTCTTCCTGAATGAATTCATCCCACAACATTGAACAATCAAGGAGTGTTTCTCGTGACATGATTCCTTTGATGAATGGTGTCAACTCCTTTTTGAATCCTTTTAGCGACATGATCACCAACTCTGAATCAACAATTGTCTCCCCAACTGCAGCCAATTCATCTCGAAACTATCAGATCCAGGTGAGATAACTTGTCACTGTATATGATACTGTCATCTTAGTGTTTCTGATCTTCTCTCTCAACACCATTTTTCGATTCTCATTATTTCTTTGAAAAAAACCCTTCAAAGCCTCCTTCATGTCCTGACAATGTTCTTACTTGATAAATGAGGGATCAAGTGATCCTTCACTCCATCTAGAATGATGCACTTGGATTTCACATCCTTCTGATTATGGATGAACAATTCTTCCGCATCTGTTGGTGGAGTTATCTGAGTATTAGAAAATTCCTAGATCTCGTTCTCCATCAACACCAACACGATTCTATCCTTCCAAGGACTATAGTTGGAAGCCCCATCCAAACTATCCTCAAATCGCAATCCAGTTTCCATATCCAAGATCTTATTTGATAACCCTCTACTGAAATTGCCTCTGTATTGTCTTGTACAACCATGTACGTGACTGTCACCACTGTATCCCGCGTATGTACACAACTATCACCACTTTATCCCACATATGTATGCGACTGTGATTCCTGTGACCTGCATATACCTCCACACCTACAAAAACCAATGTTCTGCCTCAGTACTATTGTTTCCCTGAAATCTATCCTTCGATTTCTACCTCCTGGTTATAGATCTGTCAAGATCTTCTTGCAGATATGGTAGATCTGCTTGCAACTGCTAATATATGTGCTCTTTGTTTCCTCCCTTCATAAATCACGCTCTGGTACCATGTTGATTTTACCACTTCAACCCAACACCTAACAGTCAACTCAAAATAAAATTACTTTATCTAGTAAAAGCACAATTGAGTAATCAACTAAACATGCAACATAAGCATAAAGAAGGAAACGAAAAAATATCACACACAGACACTGATATTTTTGGGTAAACTACCCCTTGATAAAAACCCAGAGGGAAAACCAGTCCTAAGATACTTTTATTAAGGTAAAATCAGGGCTCATGTAACAAGAAAAATGGGCCACTAAGAGAATATACATTGCAGACAAACCTGACAATGCATGTGTTGCTGTACAACCCTATACCAACACTTTTCCCAAGGTGTACATGCATTCCCTTCTACAAACTCACATACATACATGATTGTCTCCATTGAAACTCGCGTACATGTACAAAAATACTATATAGAAACTTTCATACGACGCTACGCTTTCCTCTAGATTTTATCATTTGAAACCCACCTGCGATTGCTTTTTCTCTCTCTTCTCCTTGACCTGTTTGATATCTAGATGAAATTCCTTCTCTGGACCTATCCAAGATATTGAATCACGGTCCTTCGTGATCCAATCCTCTTTTCATCAACACTTGGACAAAATCTCTTCATCCAACCAGTGAGATCTCCTCACTCATGTGTAAGAAAAATTCCTTCTTTGCTTCTACACTCCTCACACTAGCAAAGTTCCTTCTTTACTATCCTTGACCTTGGCATCTCACCAAAAGTCTTGACCTTGATATCTCACCAAAGTCTCCAATGTCGACTCCCTCAACACAAGTCTCTCATAAGTGTATCTCACATAGGTGTCCTCCTCCTTCACCCTAACCTTGCTTTTATAATCATGAGTTATAATCTAAATCTAATATCCAAAGTGATTGACGGTTGAGATTACTTCTCACACTCACTTAATATTTACATGCTTAGATTACATGTTAATTACTTTTAGAACTTTCCTTAAATAAATCAATTAACTAATTACATAATTAATTAATAAAACTACTTTACTTTAATTAATTCCTTTAACAAAAGTAAACTCAAGGATATAAGGCTTTTGACAACTTCCACATGCTAGACACATGCCAATGCAGAAGTCCATGTTCGATGCTACCACTAACATTACAATACTTACATAAGAAATGCGATAACCGAGAACAATAACTTCCGTGGACAACATTCAACACTTCTTATCGCTTAAAGTGAGGTTAGTTTCTCAACATCTAATCAAAATTTTTTCGAGGTTATCAAGTGCTTCTTTAAAAGTATTACCATAGACAGAAAATTCATCTATATAAGTTTCTACACATTCATGAATTAAATCAGAAAAAAATACCCAATACTGCTCATTGGAATGTGGTTGGAGCATTGTATAAAACATATGGGAAGACTTTGTAGGAAAATTTCCTCCACGGGCACGTGAATGTAGTATTTTCTTGATCCTATGGTGCAATTTGGATTTGGTTGTAACTGCTAAAACCGTCAAGAAAAAAAAAAGTATTGTTTACCTGATAAGGTGTCCAACACCTGATCAATAAATGGTAGTGGAAGTTAGTCTTTTAAGGTTTCTTTATTCAACTCTCATAAATCAATAGAAATCCTCCATTTTCCATTCTTTTTAAGTACAACCACAAGTGGTGATACCCACTTGCTATCGAAAATCAGATATATAAAGTTGGCATTAAGTAGCTTTTGTGGTTCTTATTTTACAATGTATTTAAAAGTGGGGTTCATGCAACATTGTGGCTTCCTAATAGGCCTAATAATCTCCTAAGTGTAAATGTGATGTATGCAAGTATCAAGATAAATGTCATGTATGTCCTTGTAATCCCATGCAAATGCACAAAATTGTTCTTGTAATGCATGGATTAGCTATTCCCATTGGTCTTGGTCAAGTTTAGAATTGATGTTTAAAATTTTTATTGGACTTATTTCAACATGAATGCTATAAGAATATGAAATTTCATTAATGGTCGATACAAGAAAGGATGATGAGTTTGTCAGATCATAATTCTCTTGAAAGTCTCTACTAAAAACGTGATCATATGTAGAAAATGATTATGGGCATTGGATACAATTTGTAGTAGAGAGAAATTGGTTCAACAAATATTATTTTGTTTTTTCTTTCAATCCTCTAAATTGTTCAATGGCTAAGAGGGGTTGTTCAATTTCTTTCTTCATAAGCATCCTCTACCCACAAAGAATTTTCTACTATAGGTTTTGCTGATGGATATAGGATAAGTTTCTTCATGGATGTTCCATTGGATATAATCATTTCTTTGGATCTACAACCAATGAAGGCATTGACTGTATCTAGCCAAGGTCTCCCAAGGATCAAGGGGTGGCCATCCATGGTAGTCTTGGGTTGAATAAACAAGAAATGCATGGGGTATTCCCATGAGTCCAAGGTTACAATGACATCATCTAAAACACTAGCAGGCTTAATTCAAGATATGTCAGCTAGTTAGAGCACTATGGGTGTAGGTTGGAGACTATCCAATTGCCATATTTCCACCATCATAGTAGTCATAAAATTCAATGTAGCCCTCAAGTCAATTGGAGTGTTTTCTATGGGAATGTTGTTGATGTAAATAATAACTACAAGGTTTCCGGGATCAACATACTTTTCCACCAGGGTTTTTTCCAGACATTAATTCATCTAATTGGCCTACAACTTGAATTATCGGGGGGTCTTTTCTTTTCCTTCCAGGTTTTTTTATGCATAATTCCCTAATAGTTTTTGCATAAATGGGTACATCTTTTGTTGCTTGTAATAAGGGAATTTTCACACAAACATTTCTTAATTATGCTTATAAATCGAATTTAGAATGAACAATAGGTTTTTCTAAATCCAACCTCTCTAAGTAGGGATGAGTTTTGGGTGCCTGAGGTTGCTTTGAATGTGAAGTGGAAGATGTTTGTGTAGTGGGAACAATCATATATTTAGGTGGGTCATCATTGGTTATTTGATTAGGAGTTTCCTCATCTACAAGTTCTTTTTCAATGAAAATGGTAGGATATTTTTGTTTAAGGACCTTTCTAGATCTCAGGTGTATATATTGCAATGGCACCAGAGTGATCAAATGAGTTGGAAAGGTCTGCAAATCAACATTGAAGACCAGTTGAGCTGCTCTTTTATTTGGGTTAGGAACCGACTATGTAGGAAATTGCGTTGCTCTAGGAGGATTTTGATTTGTAGGTATCTGTAACTGTTGTGGTAGTTGAGGAATTGTTGGTTGAGGTGGACTCATTTGTGTCTAAATTGGAGGATATGGTTGTGGCACAGGTGAAGAATATTGTGGATAATGTGGATAATGTGGATAAACTGGATAATGCATTGGGAACTGTTGTGGGGGAAAATTCCCATTAGCATTCCCTCTTCAACCTTGTTGCCAAGGTTGATTTTGAGTATGTTGTTGGGGCCATGTATACCAAGGCATCTGAGCATTCCATTGATGAGGATAAGAATGATAAGATGTATAAAACTGTGAAGACAGATCTTGTGACATACTTTGTACTCATGGTTGCCAACGCCTCTTTTGTGCAGTAGGAAAAGATGGCTCAACTATCTCATTACCTCCTTTATAAATATATTGAAGCCCCGACAGTGAGGGGAATCTCTCCATGTCATGGTTATTTGCAAAAATAACACAAATTTGTACATAATTTAATATACACTCTCCTAAAGGATGCCTCTTCCTACATTGAGAATGAAAGATAGTCATGACTACATTTTCTTCTTCCTGCTTCTTTTTAATTTTTAATGTATCCAACTGTTAGCTAATAGTTCCAAGGATATCTGTTTTAAATTTTTCTAACAAATTGCCTAATTCAATCCTTGTTACTCCTATTGCAATATATTTAGTTTCCATTGTAAAAGTATCTTTCATTCCCTTACCATATTTAGCTCTACTTTGTGAACATCTCTTGCATGAGTCATAAATTTCTGCAAATGGTAAGTGAGAAATGTCACCAGAACCCATAAGATTAAGCACTTTTATGTATTCTTCATGTATTCCCTTCAGAAAAATAGTTCTGATTGTATAATCATTCAATGTAGTCTGTTTAGTATTTTGGAGGTTGTACATGAATCTATCAACATAGTGTTCAAGAATTTCCTCTTCCTATTGCTAAATCTTAAAAATGTCATTTCACGAGTCTCTAGTTCTGCATTAATCTCAATATTTTTTAAGAAAAGTGGTCTTCATGTATTCCCAAGACCTAATAGTATATTCCCCAAGTCCCATAAACCATCTCAAAGAAGAATCCTTTAATGTTGCAGGAAATAACTTCAGATTTTGAGCATCATTCACATAATTGTAGTTTCAACACAAAATGCCAAATTCAAATAGAAAAGCATTTGGGTCCTCAGTGGTCATACCACAAAAAATTGATAGGGCCGACGAAGGAATGTTCTTCATGTTTACATTTGGGTCCAAGTCAAGGATGGGGAATCCAAAAGTTGTCTCTCCCTCCGCTTCTACCTTCCTTTCTTCTTCATCTTCCATATTTCCAAACAAACCGAACTTTATTTGGTTTAGTGTTGTGTCCCAACTTGATGAGAGGATTGGCTCAACAATTGGATTTTGATGGACAATGAAATTATCCCCAACACATTTCTCTGGTATTCCTTCTACAACTGCAGATTCGATCTATGATATGACCATGTTCTGGGATGATCCAGAGAGATTGGTAAAGTGTTTTGGGATGACAACCTAATTTAGTACCAAATCAACACTTAAATTTTTCTCACCAATTTGATTAGTCTCAGCTCCTTTGTTCAGGGTTTCTCCTTGTTCTTCTTGTACCCTCTCAAAAGTAGTTTCATATCGTGGTATAGTCAACTTTGAGGTCACTTTTGGTGCAAAACCTTCTTCTTCTTGAAAATGACTACTTGTATACCCTTTATCCAGATTAGTAGGGGGGGTCTGAGTATTACCAAACAAATCAACTGGAATTTTAATTGTCGACTTAAGGAACCTACATTTAGTATCTCTAGGTCTAACCATTAGTTAACCACATGACATAAAGGTTTTGGAAAGACTCACTAAAGTGAGCGTGTCGAGATATAACCCTTTCAGAAATTATGAAGTGAGGGTGCCTTTGCGTCTTACTGTCTTTCCTCTGCTAAATCTGAAAGGTGATAAGAAATCAAATGGAAATAACTAACAAAAAAACTATTCTTCTATAGTTTACCCTTTAGCAACTCCTTGACAACGACACCAAAAATGTCAGGTTATTTATTTGTAGCCCAATAAACACTGTTACATTTATTTTTCAATATGGGGCGTAGACTTGTGAGTTGTAAACACAATATGTGCAGGGCAAAGGGTGAATCCTATCTACCAAAGGTACCAATCCAAAAAGAAAAAATGCATTTAAACCACATAGAATATAACTCAAGAAGCCAAGTATAAATTTTAGAGACCTTAATTTTCATTCACAAATCTGTAACGATATTTTTAATGGCACTGCATACTATGTTAAGATGTAATATTTTAGTGTGTGAAGAAATAAAAAAATACTTAGAAACATAAATCAAATTGAGGACCATTTATTAGTTTCATTAGTTTGGGTCTCATTGATAGGTGTATGTTGCAATCTTTCACTTGGAAAGCCAAGCGTTCTTGCACTTCAAGGAAATGATTGACTCAACAAGCCAATGAATTCTAATTAACATAGATTAACCTAACAAACATGACGTATAAAGACATAGTACCATTTAGGCTAATGTTCAAATTAGTCAACAAATCATTACTCAAACTCTTGCAAACATGCTACTGATCTAATCTTGAAATCACTAGATAGAAAGGCAAGAAGTAGGATATGTAAATTAAGCTAAACACACATAAACTAATGAAAAATATTCACACTTGCATTCATGTTTAAGATGTTACTTCTAACAAATCTTGTGGTAGCACTACACATTACATCCAGATGATTCATCTACTTGTAAACATGACTCAAACCAGATCTTGTTATTTATCCATCCATGAACATATCTATTTAATAAAAGCAAAGTGTTAAAGGCTGGACTAAAACCAATGATCCAGATTATTTTTGGAATGAAATGAAAGCAAAGATGTTCCAATGAAATACTCATGAAAATTTCCAGAAACAAAGAAATACAACACTACTTGATTTCTATTAATGAAAGAATTGTAAAGAGACTGTAAAAATACTTAGTGCAAGACTCGCTAGAATGGTGGCAGCTTTATCTCTGAGAAGAGATGTGACGACTACGCTCATTCACAAGAAGATGATTACAATGAGGCTCTGAAGGCCTTTTTATGATAAACATGAATTCCAAAACCCTAGACATCCAAAAACCTAACCCTAGGAGATGAAATGCCAAAAGTCATGTGGGCCCCATTTGGGTAAGTTAGTACATTAACTTCCCATGGTCGTAACTTTTGCATACGATCTTCGTTTTAGGCGTGTGATAGCCTGTTGGAAAGGTCTTGTCGATAACTATGCATTATGATGCCAAAATATCACTCCGTCTACAGTTTGACTGTGGCACGCCAAGAAAACACCGTTTAGGGCCCCAAAGCGACTCTGGAGGTACATAAAGATGTGATGACATGAAAAATTCCAAAATAAGCCAGTTGGATTAGGTGGGTGGCCACTAGTATCCACCTGAAAGATGTGTATGGATTTAGACATCCCCATAAGTGTATAGCCCACAATTACAAAGAAGTACATAAGAACGTGTTGAACTAAAAACTGACAAGAGGAGCCAGTTGGAATAGGTGGATGGCCACCAATATCCACCTGGATCAACTGATTATGAGTCTTTTGGGTTTGATCTCATAAAGGGATTGAAGTACAATATTTCACTTTTTAGATGTTACTTCTAACAAATCTTGTGGTAGCACTACACATTACATCCATATGATTCATCTCTTGTAAACATGACTCAAACCAGATCTTGTTATCTATCCATCCATGAACATATCTATTTAATAAAAGCAAAGTTTTAAAGACTGAACTAAAACCAATTATCAGTCTTTTGGGTTTGATCTCATAAAGGGATTGAAGTACAATCTTTGATTTTAAATGTTAAGTGTTCCTGTACTTATAAATTATGATTGATACAGTTCTCCAAAAAGATTTTGATGATTGTATGAATTAGAAGTTCATCAAATTGCAATGATGCAAAAGGAGTACATGAAACGATATGTCAAGATAACTAAAATTTGTAAATGAGAAATTGAGTGTATCTACCAAATGAGGGAAAGATCAAATATTTGAATTTGTCTAATTGTAAAGCATGCTACAAATATACCACTAGTAGAATGATCTATATACTAAAGTACACAAACAAATTGATTAAAGTTAATTGCAAACCACACATTAACTAAGCTAACTAAATAAAAATACAATTTAGCATCGCGTTATAGATTAGTGGGCCCTTCCTAGTTGGTCAATGAGCTAATTACTTATAGTCACAAGATCACAAAGACACCATTATCTAGAACTCCACTTTGTATAAAATAATTGTTCAATATACAACAATATCATCAATCCATACATATCACATTGTAATAAAAGTATTGAGAAAATTACACAGTCTTTTGCAATATGAGTTCAATGGTTAACTCGTTACATTACCAGATAGATAGATATATAGGAAAAGTCCAATTGAGGAGATGAACATAATCCCCTATTCTCCCATGGAACAAAGCATTAAAATAGAGGTGATAACAATCTGATCGAACCTCATGACAAACTTAGAAAATATTGGAACTAGACACAATGACCAGATCGACCTTTTGATCTCGTATACTATTCGTATGACATGAAATGCATACGAATATTATCTCTACCATCATGGAGCACGATCTCGTTAACGACTTGTGCGCAAGGAAATATTGACCACACAGTTTATCGAAGCTTTACACTCGCCTAAAGAAACCTAGGCGTGAACCAAGGAACACATAACCATATAGACACCTCGACCTTCAAAACCCATGTGGTCATTTTTCATTTGGGAAGGCACATATATGCCAATCGACGAGCTCATGTACCAGAAGTGAACTAACAATACATGAATTGAACTAAAAAATTCATCATTAGTAAGGTTATCTTAAAAACCCATTTCAATCTATTAAAGAATTAGCCTATTAGGAAATGAAATGAAAGAAGCAACATTTACCTCTAGATGCTTGTTGAAGGTTTTTGGGCTTAGAAATGTAGAAATCTATGATAATATGAGCAGGTTCCATGTATAAAAGTAGGATGATAATAGAAAAAGAGGAAAATGATTATGAAAAAATGAGAGGCCAACACCCTATTGTCCACTTCATTGGTGAATTTGACCTCTTGTGTTTTTGTAAACCCCTAAACAATTTCTATTCTTTGTGGTGGATGAAGCCTTCAACACTTGGCTTTCCAATGTCCATTATTTTTGTAGTGTTGGAAAAACTTCCTTCTATTACATGGATTGCTTGGCATTCTTATTTTCTCCATTTACCCTAAATTTGCTATTGTATTACATAATTTTTCTTACAATTCTTCCTCTAAAAAATTTAGAGCTTATGTAACATGGCTTGCTTCTCCCAGTAATAATCCTCAAGATAGAATCTTCTCCCAGTAATAATCCTCAAGATAGAATCTCTTCCCGTAGAAATAACATACCTCAAAATACCAATAGTTGGCAATTCTAAGACCTTTCTTCTTGTAGTAGTAATAAACAAGTGATGCCTTGCTTGATGCATACCACTTGTTATATTTCTTCTTGTTTTTGTTGATTGACTTGATGCTTCTTCTAAGAGATAGTGTAGAATGAGTCTTTGAACTTCATTCATAGCTTATATTTTTCACTCTAACATAAGAAGGATGGAGTGATAGTGTGTTTCCATCTTCATTTGTTGTTTCCCTTTCTTTTGATGAGAAGGCCAAATATGCCACATCTTTTTCCTTCACGAAAGTGAACTTGGTGGACATGGAATTTTCCTCCATGCCACCAAAACTTAGGCCTTCCTTCTTGACCCTAGGTTAAGCTACAATAGGGCTTATGATTCCTTGACCTCTCTTGCTCAGATCTTAGCCATAATAGTCTATATGTCTTGATAATTTGGAACCTATGCCTCTAGTATGTTTTTCAAAATCACCCAAGTTTTCTCAAGAAAGGTCTATGGAGGGTGAGCTTACCATCCTTGTCTCAATGGTATTTGATTTTATAGTAGCAATGGAAGGTACTTGTGCTTCCTTGGTATTTTGGACAACTACCTACAACTTGGCCAATACCTCCTTGTTCATTGCCAATTCTTGATAAATTTGAGCCATCCTTTGATTCAACCTCTCCTCTTTCCAATTACCCAACTAAGTCACCTTCTCTCTTTTTTGCATGAGATGAACTATGCTCTTGTACCAATCTTCCACAACAATGGCAAGGGAGTCTTGGAATTCAACAAAGAAATCCTTTAGCAAAGGAAATAATTTTGCAGAGGTCTCAAGGTCCTTTTCTAACACTAGTATCCTCTGGTCAAACATCTGTACCTTCTCCTTCAAGTCTTGTTTCTCATATTGGATTTGTGCATTGATGGGCCTTAGTTCTTCTAATCTCTCTCTCTCTCTCTCTCTCTCTCTCTCTCTAGTGATTTATCTATGCTGGGTTTGCTTTCTCCTCAAATCATTGATACTTTCTTCAAAATCATTGATTTAATCACTCTAATACCAATATTATATATAAACAAAGAATTATAACCCACATGTTTCATTCACATGGATTCTCTATTGAAATTAACTTTTGTTCTTTGTTCTCAGTGCAATTCACAATCAATTAATCAATTACCAATGCAATTTAGAGTTATGATGAAATCATGCTTCCTTCAAGCTACTCTATAGTAGGAAAGAACTTCAACTTCTATAGCAATGGACTTGAAATTTTGTAGCAAAAAATTAATGAATTTACTTTTAATGATTGTGATTTTTGATTGGTTCATTGGTATGCTCCTTTTTTACAATCCCAATTAAGTAGACACACCTCTCTTCAATAAAGGCACTTCAAATATGCTCTCAAGTTGAAATTATATCCTCTATCTTATAGCACATCAAATGCAAGAGTCATAAATAAATACTCAATTCAAGTAAATTATACTCTTGAAATGTGCTTGCACAACACTTAGGAAATCTTTTCTCTAGCATGCAATGGGAAACCAAAACCAACTCCATCTTTGTAGTGATTTTAAGGGAATATTTTCCCTAGTTTAGAATATTCATGCTTTACATAATAATTATTTTGCAAAGAGAAAAAATACATGTATACTATTAATTTAATGTGCTTTTAAGCATATAAATACTAGCAAAACAATATCAAAGAACTTGATTTATTACAACATCGTAACATAGTAGTAAATAGATATTCAACTTAGTCATTTACATAGAAAACAATCCCTTCCTATTTATGAATTTAAATAGAATTACAAGTGTAAAGGACTTATCTTTTACAAATGTAAAATTCTATTCATTAAAGGGTGCACTGATATGGCTCACTTGGATAGGGAGATTATCTCATATTTACTTCACTTGTATAGAGAGATTATCTCATATTTGCTTCTCGTGGCCATAAGATTGATCAACTTAAACTCATGTACATGGTAAACCCAACATGTACTCAACACGGAAAAAACCTCTCATATACATGGTCTCACCAATATCTCCCCTCTTTCTTCATGACAATCTCCTCCAATGCCCATATTATACCAAAATACCCTCTTTTTAAGTAAGATACAATAAGTCCAAATACCAAAAAATAATGACTCATGTTTTAAGTCACATCCTCCATTATTTCAATGCTTTACACTACAAGATAAATAAATTAATTTCAACCTTTTATATATTATATTATTTCCAATATATTATATTATTTAATACATAGGAAAATTGGTTTGTAACATTCTCCCCTCCTTGTTGCTAATGTACTAAGTAGCCTTAAGATAATCTACATAAAAGTTCGATGTGAGATCAACCATTTTTTTAAATATATATTTAAAAAAATATTCAACCCACTTATCTTTTTGATCTCAAAATGTTAAAGCATAATTTTTTTTATCATCATTATGAAAATTGATAGAACAAACAACATCAATAAATTAGTATATGATCTAACAAAATTCAATAATAACATAATGTTAACAAGTTATTTCATATTCCAAAAATAAATATTGAGTGGTATTAGTTACTAAATAACCCTATATTAATATATTCCAAAAATAAATATTGAGTCGTATTAGTTCCTAAATAACCTTATATTAATAGGTGGAATGTCTTCAACTCCCAAATTACACACAATACTTATGAATGTTTTTACTAATAATTTATGATTTCCTTATAAGTTTGTAGCTTATGTTTGAAAAAGTTTGGTAAATGTACATTTCACAAAATTCATATCATAACTTATCACAATATAAGACCTATTACACCTTATGCATTAGATGTACTTAGTTCATAGCAGATACTGTATTAATTGGATAATACATGTCTTATAAATTTCATAAATCATATTACTTAAAGAGTTTATTATCTTCATTTTTATATTAGTTCTTATACCTCATATAAACAGTGATACACATTGTATTATCTTAGCTCTAAACATTAATAAAATAATCATACCATCCCTTACCATAATATGATATTACCTCTAACACATTACCATTTAATATAGTATGATCGTAATATAATATTCTATCACGTATTTGTACTCATCTCTATTGAGGATAGGAACCTAACCACAATTATTTTGTTGATCACATGGGCTCAACCATTAATAAGGATATAGTCAAAAATGTCCTCCACATGTAAATATAAGTGGAGGATTACTACGAGGGATCTACTAAGTTAAATGTTGTTACATTTCTTCTTGTTGGATTAAAATTTGTGAAAGAGATCATTGTAGATGTACCACTATTTTATGATCTCAATAATAAATACCTTACTTCTTAATGAGCATGTATGGGTAGAGGAGGTGGAATTGGACAATCACATTTTTGTAGAGAGACAAGTTTTTACATACAGATTTTGGGTAGTGAGAGAGGAGTTGAGTGCTAGGAAGAGAACCAATCATGTTGTGCTTCAAAGTAGCCATTGTGTGACCATGTTTATTTTGAGAAAGAGCCTCATGTGTGTGTAAAAATAGGCTATAAGCATGTAGTGCATTTCATGTGGAGGAAATTGTTCAAGAGCCTTGTGAAGATTGTTGTGAGCACTCTTGAAGTAACTAAGACTTCCTGGAGTCCCCAGTTGAGAGATTCCTAGCCAACTGAGTACATTGGAATCCCTGATAAACAAATGTTACAACCTGTGTGAAGATTGTTGTGAGCACTCTTGAAGTAACTAAGAGTTCCTGGAGTCCCCAGTTGAGATATTCCTAGCCAACTGAGTACATTGGAATCCCTGATAAACAAATGTTACAACCTGAGAGACTGCGAGCAGTGAAGGGGATACATTCCCTGGGTTGTGCAGGTTGTGGGGGAAGAGAGTTGGAGGATTGAAACGGTTGTGGGAGTAGAACCTGAGTTTTGGGGCTATTGTGTGTGTGGAGTGGACAACCAAGAGGGTCAGATCTCCTTGTGAACTCATAGCCTCAACTTAGGGGTGGCCTATTGTTGAGAGAAAATGAACATCAACGCCTATGGTTGGGACGTTCATCCTTCGTACGCAACCAGTTGGTCAATTATTAACAAATACATGTTCCGTTGTGTAAATGGTTTATATGAATGCTGTGTGTTTGCTGCGTGCTTACTAGATGCATTATCGTTTTTAATATATGTAGTTAGATGCATTTAGACCTGTGATATCAATCAAATGGTTAAATCTATGTGTGATCTGTAGCTGGTAAGTTACAAAAAATTGTTAAGTAGAAAATCTTAAATTTTAATGTGTTTTCTGCTCGTAATGTTCCTCAATTGGACTGGGGTATATTACAATATTTTTTTGAATGATATTGTCTAGGTATATCAATTGGGTAAGAATTCATGGTGGAAGGAAATTTTGATAAGAAAGTAAATACTATAACTTCATATTTTGAAGTAAATTAAATATATAACACTATTTTACAATAGTTAGAATATATGAAGTCAAGGGGTTTCATACACCAATTTGATGTCTGACTTAATTGTGACCTTAAAATTAGATTATTATTATGAATATTATCTTATATCACAACTTATACCATAATATTTGGCAAATTTCAAGGATGAAGTTTGAAATTAAACACATTTAATCACCACCTACACAAATTCGATAAAATTCGGTGAATTAATTCACCATCATTCCACTTAGTTGTCGTTAGTAATTACTTCTTAATTGATTTTTAGGAATAGGAATCCTTGCTTAATCCCTTTGCATGTGCCTTTAGATCACAATTTGAAATATTTGTTGACATATGCTATGTGATGATATTGTTGACATATGCTATGTTCCTTGTCACTGGAGAGATTCCCATGGGACAAAATGTGTTGGAATGGTTGCCCAATGCGAAGTTCCAACTTGCCAAGATGCCTCTCCCCACTAGCAAAGGGAGGAATGTCTCCATCGATTTGGTTGCCAATCGTCCCGGTGTCATTCGAGGCCAGAGGAAATGTGTTCGCTCAACTATGTAAAATCTTATGAATTTATGGATTTACTAAGTTGATTTTGATTTATATATTATATTTATATGATAGTTATAAAGTTTTATAGAGGCGTGTGACATAAACACTTTATCATTTTTATTATTATTATTGGTTTATTATTTGTTATTATAAATTAAGTTATATACATTTTTAAATATTATATATAATATATATTTGAATTTAATGGTAATTTTTGTTTTTTTGCTTTGGTGATTTTTTTATCAATGTTATTGAATTTGAACACAAAACACTAATCATATGATTTAGATTATAATTATATATAATTAAACTATACATAATTAGAATCTTACACATTGTCTGGATTAGATATAGATATTTTATTTTAGAGAATCACTAGAATTTACTTATAAACTTAGTTCATAAATACTTGATATTAAATACTATTTGAATACATAGTAAGAGTTTTATGTTACAATATATAAATAGTCGATTCATTGGAACTTGAATCTTTAATTCATTAGATCCCTTTAAACCAATGCCATTAGTTTTAGATAGTTTAAAAATTGGAAAATAAAATAATTCATATCTAGATTATTCAAAAGTATCCTTCTATATGTGGGATATTTCAAATAACCAACTTGTTTATATATATATATATATATATATATATATATATATATAGTGACATACACTCTTTCCCATTTGAAATTGTCTCTATCTATGGAGAAACTCTAAACCACTTTTTGTTGTATATTCTTATAACATAAATGACACATTTTTTCTTGTAAGTTATATTATATAATATACTTAATAGTAGTTTGTCAAAACCCCCATAATTGATTTTTATTTTTTTATTTTATTAGTAGAAAGTAAACCTATAGAAAATTTCAAATGTAAATAAGGTATTGTTATCCCCACATTTTCTTGGTTCTAAAATTGTAATCTATGAAAATGAAATGCACTTCATCTATCTAATACAAAGTGTATTCATAAAAATACAATTATCCTTTTCCAATCATAAAATATACACCCTATTAGATACATATAAGCATTATGTTATAATAATAATGTTAATAGCAATGTCATAATGAAGTTACTTTGATAACTTATCATACTCTTTATAACTTTTTTTTTAATGATCATTAACATCACAATGCCAATTTTCTTAATAATCATTACAATCACAATGTTAAAGTTGGTTGGTTGTGGAATTCCATCCATAACTCATTTTTCTTTGTTTGTTTTAATAATTGGACTTCTTCCCATAATGCATGTTTCTTTGTTTGTTTAAACCATCCACTTCAATTATCAAAATAATTTAATGTAATAATTACATAATACAACTATACCCTAATTCCATCACTTTATCTTGGAAAAATTAATTACATATACATTTCACAATAATAATAACTTTACTTTTTTATTATTTCTTCCATTTTTTTCAACTCAAATTTCAAATGTTATTAATGAAGTGCCTTTCCTTCAGATAAAACATAAACATGTAGAGTTTTGCTAAAATTTAATAAAATGAAATTGCTTCCTTGAACTCAACCTTATATATATATATATATATGAAAAGCTAAAATATAATATGTATTTTATTTATTTATTTTTATCAATAATCACTATAAAAAGATATGTAATATTATTTCTAATCATAAAATATTTATACAATTTTTATCCTATCACCATTTCCTTTGCATATCAATACTTTATATATATATATATATATATATATATATATATATATATATATATATATATATATCCTTTTAAAAAATTATTTATATATTTAAAAATCACTTTAACTATATAAACAAACTTTGTATCTTCAATATTAATAAATATACATTATTTAACCTTTTTACCACATCCATCCTTAATCATTTTCAAATTTTTAACCTATTTTTTATATTATAGTCCCAAATAAAACTCTGCTGACAACGTCCTCCTCTCCTCTTACTTCACGTAATCTCAGCTTATGAAGTGAAAGATTAATTATTTCAAATAAAACTCTGCGACAACGTCCTCCTCTTACTTCACGTAATCTCAGCTTATGAAGTGAAAGATTAATTATTTTAACCCATGCATTCAAATTTACAAATTTACTTTTTTTCATTTACTAAGATATTTTCACTTTTATTATTAAAAATATACTAATTCAAATAAAAAACTCAAAGCTCTATGCCATTGTAAGTTAAACTTATCATATCTCATACTTTACCATAGGAAAAAAATACCACATATAATACCATGTATATATGAAAAAAATACCACATATAATACCATGTAGAAAAAAAATGAGTACCATATATCAAATTAGATAAGTACATAATAGATAGTTTTGAATTTACATAATTCCTCCAATAAATTTAACATGTATCCATTTAGTTTATTTTTATAATATACAAGGTAATTTGTCTTTATACTTTACAAAATTTAAACCAACAAAACAATATATGCATATAATATTAGTCCCAACCCATGCAAGTTATCTTTGATTAATGATGCTTGGAAATGCCACATGCATTGGGTTGTTATATAAATATAATATTTTTGTTTTATTTTGACTCTAAAATCTCATTTCTTCTTTATCTATGCATATTCATTAATTTTCAATCCATAATTCTTTTACATCATCACAATTACATGAATCTATTACACATGACAACTATGATTGTTATTATGACCCTAAAATCTTATTCTTTTCTTGTTTATGCATCCTTACTACTCAAAATTTTCAATCCATAATTCCTTTACATCATCACGATTTCATTAGTTATGAATATGCATATGACATCCAAGAGTAAATAATATCCATGAACATAATCACCATACAAGAAATCAACTAAAGTATAATATCCAAAAAATCAACTAAAGTATAACATCCAAAAATAAATAATATGCATGAACATAATCACCATACAAAAAATCAACTATAGTATTACTAGGAAAGATCATTCCCTTGTAACTTCCATACAAAAGTCACTTCTCCCTAAATTAAACTACATATTAAAATTTCTAAGATCACTCCCTTTTCCATACAAAAGTGACTTCTCCATAAATTAAATTACATATTAAAATCTCTAACATATTGATTTACCATAAATTAAATGTGGCTATGGCTTATATCTAAACTTGATCTTTCTAGACATTCAAAATACCTATATATATTATGGTTGGTAAATAGAGAGTTGTAATTGTAATATATAATTTAATCCTTCACATCACTATCAAAATCATCAATTTTTTATGTTGAACAATTTTGAAGTATTTGTTTGTTTAATAGTTAATTGCAATCTTACTTTTCCATTAGTGGTTAGGAGCAAGTACAAGTTTAAAGTGAGAAAGCATATGCCTAATTGACATAACAATTAGAAATCATGCACGTACTACCTTGCATTTGCATTACAAGTTGAACAAAATAATTTATATTTACATTATTTCATCTTTCATTTAAATAAATATAATTACATTATATTTTCATATATATTTTTTACTATACTGTTTTCCAGTAGTATATAGTGATGAGTTAGCTTTGACTATTATATTAATTGGATTTGATTTCAATTTTTTTTTATAAAGAACTTAATATGTAACATAAGAAACTTAAAATTTTATTTTTTAATATGTAAAAAAATTTAGTTTTGTTACATTTCATTCACTGATAACTTTATAGTGTTATTGAAGCCTTCACTTATTTCGAGATATCAAATTAATTGTGAAATACGAAATGAGTCCATCGTATCAAGCTCTAATTTCCAAAGCTTTCAAGTTGGGTTGGTACTCTGATTTTTTCTTAACAGGCTGCGTTGTTTAGTGGTCTGCCAAGCTCGTGGACGTTGTAGGAGGGAGCAGATTCCCTTCTGCAGGTATGACATATATGTGAGCATATTCACATATATGTGAGCATCTGCAGGTGTGACTGTAAGTGACATGTTCTGGCAGAAATCCTAACCGAAAGTATTTTTTGTTTCCATTGTATTTACTTCAAAATTTACGCCATACTTGTTTTAATTTTTTTTGGATAATATTTTATTTATTATCTTCTTTATTGTATTCCTTGTAAATTTTTTTCTTAATTTAATTAAATATTTTTAATAAAATAAATATAAATTAATTAACTATTTTTAATAAAATAAATATAAGTTTTTCAACTTATTTCAAATACAAATATTGTTTTTCAGCTGAGTGATTTTGGATCAAACGATACGTTAATTCATGAGCGTATTCGTTGTCGAGCAAATGCCATGATAAATACCCATCCAGGTGGGAATAACGGCTCGAAGAGCTACTTAAGAAAAGCCTCGCCCGCAAATCCC
>ML776953.1:384270-445611 GCA_009831015.1 Picea engelmannii | reverse complement strand
ATTAGTGGATAAAGTAAATTCCAATAACAATATTTATGAACATTTTATCTATTATTTTGTAGTCTTATCCATTTATTCAAATTAAGAAATATGAATTTAGCCTCATTTAAGCTATAACAAATACAAGGGAACACTTACACTAGTTTAGAATATTCATGCTTTAAATAAAAATTATTTTGCAAAGAAGAAAAATGCATAAATACTATGATTTTAAGCATTAAAAAACTAGCAAGACAATATCAAAGAAATCAAAGAAATTAGTCTATTACAACATCATAACATAATATAACATAATAATGAATAGATATTCAACTTAATCATTTAATTAGATAATATTTCTTTATTTTTATTAATTTAAATAGAAATATAAGTATAAAAGACCTTTTTTTTACAAATATGGAATTCCATCCATTGGAGAGTGAATTGGTATTACTCACTCAAATAACTCGCAGTTGCTCCCCGCGGCCATCAAGATTTCTCACTTGAACCTCATGTACATTGTATTTCCCATATCCCATCTCCCTTCCTTTTGGAAATCTCCTTCAATACCACTTACCCCTTATATCAAAATGCCTCATTTTAAATATGATACAATAAGTCCAAGTACTAGAAAGTAATGAATCATATTTTGAGTCTTATATCTTTATCATTTCAATGGTTTGCATTAAAAAAAATAAAATAATTAATTTTACATTTTTATGTTTTATATTATTTCCAATATATTATGTTATTTAATACACGGGGAAATTGGTCCATGATTGGGATGAATTACTCAAGTCAATGTTCTATTTGGTTGAGGTTCAACTCTATTTATGGAGATGAGTTACACTATATCAAGAATTTCAAACCCATCCCATACTCCAAGTAGTTGACAACAAGTTGCTAGATACAAATAACATGCACTCTGTGGGTGTATATGTGAACACACAACTCCTCATTCATGATATTCATTCCAACAAGGAATAAAATGCATGGTTGGAGGTTCTAATACTCTCCGTTCATGGGCTTAGGAGTGTGGGTCATTCATTCTAGTGTATCAATGAGTTAATGCTCAATGTGGATGGTTGTAGAAAATAATGAAAGAGACTTTGAAGTTGAACACTACCAACAAATGATTCAAATTAGGTCCATTCAAATTAATACCCTAGATTAGAGGCTTCCTAAAAGTGATAAAGTGGACCGAGGAACTCATGAGAATAGAGCTACAAAAATTCAAGTTGAACGACCTCAAAAGGGGGATGAGTATGTTGTCGCAAAAGGGATAAATGTGAAAAAGAATGCCATGTTAGCATGTAGAGTTAGATGCCATGTCAGATGACATGTCAGTAAATGGTGACATGAGTGCCATATCAACTGAGTGACAGGTGGAGAAATTTCATTGGGTACACATCAACAAGTACATATGAATGCGTGAAGGACATATGGTAGTTAGGTATAGGTGGGACTTGTAATTTCCATTGGTAAGTGCTGGGAGGAATAGACCAAGTTACAAGAATAAATATTGACAATACAATGGGCGTCAAGATTTGATCCTGACCATCTGTGGGAAGATATCATTTGAGAAGTATTTCTGAAGAAGTGAGCTGAGGTAGCAACTTTGATAGACTTGTAGGCTATGATTTTTTAGGAAGAGTTGTGAAGCTGGGTAACATGCCTTCCGATGGAAAAAGTCCGATAGCACAAAAACAAATAGTCCTGCAGGATGTGAACTTCAAAAATATTCAATAACATTATCAATTGGACATTCCAATGGGAATTTTCTGATAAGGAGATCTCGATAGCATTGTGGTATTTGAAAGCTCGAAGATCTATGTCCAAGGGTATAACAACAAGACACATTAGCCAATAGATGCAAGATAGGTCCATGTGGATTCCAGTGGACTGGTGATGTCAACTAGCACATGTGGAGTGGGTCGACATGGAGGCCATGTTGATATGATGAAGTCATAGTTTGGAATATGGACCAAAACTTGTAAAGGGCACATCTTTCTATCCAGAGCTCAGATTTGAGAATAATGATAATCATTGGAAAGATCTTGAGGAGAAGGATTGGTCTGTAAGCTTAGAATCATAGTTAGAGTATTTTTTGAGAACAAAAATTTTGGTACACCCCACTAGCCTAAGGAAGGGTTAGGGGGTCAGGTGTATTTCAATACATGATTGTACTAAGCTCAACTGTGGTGTAGCTCACTTACATCCTCGCTCCTCAAATATCAGATGCACTATGGTATGCTAAGTTTGCTTCATTTGATATTCCATGTATTAATACTCATTTGGACATGATGATATAAAATCTTCACTTGTCATAAATCGGTCCGTATCTAACATTTTATTTAGGCATTTCATAACATTATATAGCTTTATTACTGGCCTTGTAGTACGTTGGGGAACATGCTGTTTTTTTAGAATTGTGTCATATATTGGGTTGACTTGTACCACTGGATTTCTAGGCTAGATAGCGCTATCCATATCCCAAACATACTAACCACTTTTCACCTCCCTTGTATCATCCATTTCATTCACATAAAAGAATTGCATCCGAGTCATGTATGATTTCTCAAAGGTCAAAAGGAAAGGTCAAATTAAAATCCTGAATAAATAAATCCATGAAGGCTTAGATGTGAAGAGCCAAAGTTTAGAAGGCCAAATATTAAGCTTGAGTAGTGCCCCTCATTAAATAAGACCCATGCCCCTAGTCCTTGGTTTGTCTAAATAATATCTAAAGAAAAGGGGTTTGTTCAATAAATTGAACGTTCAAAAGAAAAAGGCTTGAAGGAGTAGTAAAAAACAGGTTGAGGATGGTAACTCAATGCCAAGCTCCCTCTAAAAGGATATTATAAGTAAAAATTCCTAGACAAATGAAGCTAGATGAACATATAAATGAAAAATAATATGTATGCATGTCTAAGGATTTGAGGGTCATCACATGAACACATTCCCCCTTCCCTTTCATCATTATTATACATTATTTCCTAACTTTCACCTAGATACTTAGGAAATATGGGTTTTTCTTAGGATTTGGTGCATGTATAAGTGTTAATAATGTTCCCCTTGGTAAGACTTAGGCAAGTATTTAAATTAATCCCCTTTGTTATGTTTTTCTAAGAGATTGTCACCAGGTGCTACCAATTAATGACTTGCTAAGAGGCTAGACCCATCACTTCGAGTGGGTATTGTGCCTTGGAATATGTGTACCATGCCTCGAGATCTGTGACACTATTTTGGGATCCATGATGCTACATTGGGATCCATATACGCTTGTATTTCCATATCTACAAACACTGGGATCTATGACATTTTCCTTGGGATACATGTACCACATCGAGATAAATGTCACCACATTAGGATCTGTGACAATGCATCCGGTTGTGAAATGGATTCCATGTCATCACACATGACACTTGGGCCATTTATATGCTTCCTCCTTTCTTATTTGGACATTTCATGGCATATTCATGCACCATTTACTCCCTTTTATGCCACACATGGGGTATTTATTGCATTGGAGAGTGAGTTTACACATCACGAGGATGATTTCACATGATGATTTGGACACTCTTGATGATGTGGTATCCATACTTGACCCTTGCTTGAGGAGTGCATGCCTTATGGATCCAACACATGAATCTTGTTATTATCTCTTGATGGACAACTCACACATGGCATATGATGTCATCATGATCTTGCATGTTTTGGTCCATTCCTTGGACAAAGGTGGAACTTGGAGATACTTTGGACCTTTTGACTTGACCATTTGACCATATTATAGGCATTGACATCATCTTTGGAGGGGCACGACTCTTTGGATAAATATTTTGTTTTATTTTGACCCTTTCTAAAGGGATGGTGTACTTCATGAGCAAATTATCCATGTAATTTATTATTATTTTATTTGCTTATGGTTTTATTATAGAAAATGGTTTTAAGATCATGTTTTTGAGCTAGCACTTGGTATTGTAAAATGGTTTTGAGGCACCTCTTCTCCTATAAAAGAGGTTGTTCTCTTCATTTTTGATTCATTAGAGAATAAAGAAAGAAGCTCTTATTATTCGTCTCTAGTGTCTTTTTATTCAAGTGTTATTCCATTTATTTTAAAGGAGATTGATTGGGCTATCATCTTTGATGTGGAAATAATTTTTCTTGCAGGGAAGGACAAGCTAAAGAGGTAATAATTACTTCTATCTCTTTTCTTTTCCAAGCATTTTTAGGTACTATGGTTATGCATGTATCTAGGAAGAATATCTTAACAAATTGTTCTTATTACTTCATTGTTGCTTTAGATAACTTTGCTTGAACTAGTCATTTGCTTTATTTTTTGATTCAACCCCCTTCCTTCTGGTAACCCTCTCCTTCTCTAGTTGGTGCTTTTCTCCTAGCCCTAGGCGAGGGAAAACATCAACAATTTTAACCAAGTAATATCACCAAAATAAGAGGACCCCATGGTCCAATGGTAAGTATACCTTCTTCACTTGTTTCTTTAGTCAACAAATAATTTTTTTACACATCATTTTTTAGTTTTTTTGAGCTTAATTGCATATCATTCTTAGAAAATTATTGTTGGCCATTTTTTTCTATGTTGCCATTAGCCAACACATGAGGGTTTGAGTGCCTTCTTGTTCATTTTTTTATTATCAAACGTCGGGTCTATGTTACGAGTGTTGCAGGTTCTATCCATTAATTTACTACAACCCTAGCTATCTTCATTTGTCCAATTTGCAATATGGGCCTAGACTTCAAGGGTTTCAAAATCAAATTCATACCCTTTGGGATTCGTTGGAAGCTTTTCCCATCTTAAATCATCCTTGCAACCATTTGCTTCCAAATCTATCCAAACAACTTGGTATTTCCCTCATCGTCTCCTCACATTGTTGCCTTATCAAATATGTTCCTAGCTGTTGAATTGCAGAGTATTTAAATATCCATATCTGAAACAATATGGTTCATCAAAGGGTTCAATTGTAGTTTGATTTTATCCAAATATTTTCTACCTTCTAGGTTACTTCTAGATTTGTTCCAATGCTCTTCATTAGATCTAAATCATTTCCTATTCTCACTATCACACCTATATCCATATCACCTAAATTGAAAAATACATAGAGGTATTTTAATGTTAGTTGTAACTACTATAAGGAAATGTTCCTCATTCACATTGCTTGGTTGGTTAATTGCAGTATAATTTTTCCTCAAGTACCCCTAATGATCTCTCTATTTTGGCATATCATTCCATCATTAGTTGAGTAAAGGGAGATAATTCTTTGACTAAGGGTTTCATATATTTTATGTGGTATCATTAGGCAAAATTTGTCGCATATTTTCATATGGTTTGCTTGCCTAATATTTTTCCATTTAATCCATCTACATGATCATCCTCTTATCTCATCCTTGCTATTTTCAAGATCTGTGTGGTCTTCTTTGTTGCATAATTTAATTGAGAATTTAACCAACCAATTTGAATCTCAATGGACTTATAAACTTGCTTGAGCATATTGTGCCTCATATTCTAATCTACTTAACTGCTAGTTATTGTGTTATATTTGGATACATTCCTTTGAGTTGATGTTAACCAACATACATAGACATTTATGTGAAGGAAATCGAGGTTGCTCTAAAAACAAATTACAGTTTGTATCCCTCAAATTAAATATCCCTTCATGGTTCATGACATCTTTAGGATAAATGGTTTGTGAAGTTTATATGAAGGCATGGTTGTAGTACATTGACTATCTCTGAGGTTGAGTAGACTTTTATTGTTTGTTTTTGTTTTAAGGGATACATGTTAGGAAATGATCATTGATGTATGGTTGTATGGTGATTAATGGTACATTGAAATATTGATATATTAGTAAACAATATTTCATTATCCAAGCATTATTCATATCATTGTCTCATCTACCTCACATAGAATCACCCTTTGCGTAATCAATATCCCTAAAACAAACTTTAATCTAAAATAAACTAGAAATGTTTTGTTTATATAAAACCAAAATCTAGAATAGGATTTAGAGCCTTGGTGTAGGTTGGAGAGGAAATTCTCCAAGGCCATTAAACTAAACTAGAAGTCACTAAAGAGCGAAAAAATCCAATTGTAGCAGGAAGCGTTTGCTGGGAAAGCTCCTCTAGAAAGGGAGTTAAGCACAAGGTCACACTTAAATCAAGGGGTGATATCCCCTCTCTGCTTGTTCTAGTGTACGTGGCATATTGCATGTACATGGATTTCAGAAGTGGAAAGGCCCCTGAGTGGAATCACTTCTCGAAATTTAAGCTTAATCTCCCCGCCCACATGTGTGGTCTGACCTATGACTATTTCGCTCGGTCGTTGATTGTGAAGTGGTAATTGTAGTGGTCATTCCTAGGATACCTACAAAGGTGACCGTGGGTGGGAAGTACCTATGGTACTTGAGGCAGATGCATAATCATCGTATCAATTGCTAGGGAGGGTTCTCATCTTCATGAGGATACTTACAACTTAGGTGAACATTGCAAGAAGGTTATCATAACTGTCTCTCATACCTTTTCTAGCCAATCTTTGGGGAGTTGACATCCCTTAGAGGTTGACTCTCAGAAGGCCCATTTATCCAGTATTTTTCCCATTGATTACCTATATTTAATAGGAGTGTTCTATGTGGAATTATGTCTAGACCTTGTCCTCACTTATCTATAACTTATAATGATAGGAATTATTTCAATCATGTGGGGTCCCCCCCCTAGATTATTTTTTCCTAGAATACAGAGTGGAGTGAATCACATAGGTGACATGTAGTGATCCACTTGATAGTATCCTTAGGTGTTCCCCTCATATTAAATGTTGGAATTTTCATTTAGGGAGTGTTTGAGCGATAACATTTTGGCATCATTTCCAAGGAGAAAGTCCATTCCCTGATTCATTTGAAGTATAGATTTAATTTCTTTTCATGAGTAGGATTTCAAGTTCTCATTTAGATTACTCAACTGGCAAATCCACATGAGGAAAGATCTATAGGAGGGTATCCAACAAGAAGTTCTAATCCAACCCTCTACCGGAGTATTTCAAACCTTGAAAAGGATTATATAAAAATAAGGAGAGAGGTTTCTCAAGCTTCCTCTAGTAATGTTCTTGTAAATCCAAATCCTTATGTAGTTCACCAAAAAACAATCAATATGGGTGATAAGCCATGGGTTACCAATGTGCACAAGCCCCTCAACATGACTGGAATACGTGGTTTTCCTCATGATTTTCCTAATAAATATAGCAAGTGGCTTCCTAAGTATACAAGAAATAATGTGAACACCATCGAGGAACACATTTCTAAATTTTATCGTATCCTAGGAGAAACCTCGATCAAGAATGAGGAGGAAGATATACTGATGAAATTATTTTCTTTGTCATTAGAGGAAAGTGCTAAAACTTGGTATGATGACTTAGTTGCAAATGGCATCAAGGATTGACAAGCATTCCTTGATTCCTTCATCAAGAAGTGGACCCATAAGAGAGATGGAAGATTGATGCTCACCCAACTACATGAAATGAAGAAAAAGGAGAATGAGCAAGTAAAATATTTTGATGTAATGTTTGATAGGTTATTAAGGGATTTTGCTAACAATTTGAGGCCTAGTGATGGAGCCATCTTAATTCATTACACCAATGCCTTTAAAGGGAAATTTGTTTTCTTACTTAGAGATAAGCCCCCTAAAAATTTGGATATGGCTAAGGAATTTGAAAGTAAACTTGAGGAAAACTTGCTATCCTCCAAAATTGAACCCTTCAATACCTCTAGAGCTTGTTCCTCCAATAACGATTCAAAGAAAGGAGCAGTGAACACCACCGAGACTACCCCAAATATGATGGAATTCCTTGATGATGATATGAAAAGGATGGAGGAAGTTTTTTCCAAGGAAACTGAAATGTTGAAGCAACAAAATCAAGCCATGCATAATAAAATCATCTGAATGGAGAGGTAGAATAGGTTCCAACCAAGGGGGAATATTAATTGGGATAAGTAAAAAAAATTCCAACAAAATCAAAGGATCCCAACCCCTTTAGGTAGAAATAATATGGTTGAACAAGAGGATCCTACTTGGTGCAATTCATGTGGTTAACCCCATAGTCAATAAAATTGCATGTATGCTAAGGAGATAGCTCAAATGGAAAGTGAAGTCAACAAGGAAGGTCCAAGTTACTTAAACAACTTTGTGTTGACCAAGATGCCATTGAAATATTGAATCAACCTAAACCCTTGCTAGAAGAGATTAAATGAAGGATTAGGGAGAGGGATTGGGTAACCTACCAAAGAAGGGGTAAACAAAATCCTTAACAACCCCAAGATCCCCCAAGTCAACAACCTAATCAAGAAGTGCCAAAGTAGATTATCATAAGGAATCAACCTATCCAACCCACAAGAACTCAAGATGGTGGATAAACTTCACAAACACCTAATGATGAAATCAATATAGACTTGGATATTTATCTTTCCAAGTCTCACATAATTTTTCCTTTCATCGAGCTTATGAATATTCCTTCACTTAAAGTGAAATATGGAAAATATTTTTGTTTTATTAATGCTAATGATGATCCTTCCCAATATCAACCTATAGTCCTTCAAACAACTAACGGGGGAGGGTTCAATAGGAAGCATGACACATTCTTTATTTCTTTAGGTGTTAATGAGTTGATTATGCACTACTGTATATTGGATATTGGGGCTTCAACCAATGTCATGCCTCTAGCTATTGTGCAATATATTGGATTGAAGACAATAATACCTTATTGAAATGTTTGTGAAATAGATGCTAGGGAAGTTAAGGTAAATGGTGTCATTAAGAACTTACTTGTCTATTTGGTGCTTGAAAACAACATTAGAGTTTTTATGGACATACCTAATTCATGGAGTATGTTGTTGTCAAGAAAATTTTCTCATGATCTAGGTGGATCTCTACAAATGGACTTGACATATACTACATTCCCTTCTTGTGAGGGGAAACCAATGATCTTATGTAATGAATGAATTAGAAAGTACCATGTAGAAGACCCAAGAGCCCCATGAATGATTTTGTTTGTATGGTGAATGATAATTTGGGAAAATATTCCATTCTCTCCCATTCTATAGCACCTGAATTTATAGAAGAAGAGACTCGAGAGCAATGAGAAAATTTGGACTATATATTTTGACAGGCCTCAATCTGAACTAGGGAATGGATTTGACATTATTTTAATTTCATCCCAAGGAAATACCCCCAATTTCTCATATCGATTAGAGTTTAAGGATACAAACAATGTTGTCGAATATGGGGTCTTACTCTTAGGGGTTGAAATAACCAAAGACTTAGGAGTGAAGATGTTGGAGGTATTTGGTGATTTAGAACTTATTATCCTTCAAGTTAAATATGTATATTCAACCAAGGATGATAGGTTAAAACTATACAAGGAAGTGGTGATGAAAATGATTGATAAATTTGAATCTTTCTCCATCAAGTACATCCCAAGAAGTTAGAATGACTTGGAAGTTGCTCTAGTTGTTCATGTTTCTTCTAGTAAAACTCTAGAAACCAGCACATCTTGGGGGATTATTACTAATATACTATATATACCATATTCCCTAGATTGCCTTGAGAATTGGGAGGTTTTTGAAGATGATAAATAGATCTAGAAATATTCTTGACCAGCAAGGATGAATTTATAGATAACAAGATTGATTGGGATGGTTTGGATGGGATATCCAAAATTGTTGACTTGGGAGATATGGATAAAATACCCAAAGGTTTGGTTCATTTCGAACAAATTTTTGATAGACATGATCATATGTGTAAATGAAAGGTAGAATCCATCAAACCCAAGGAATATTTAGAAGTCAACGTTGGATCTGATAGTGGTCCAAAGATTCTAAAAATTGGGAAGAGTACCTCTCAAAAGGAAAGGCAAGAAATTGAGAAGATGATAAGGGAATATAGGGATGTATTATCTTGGTCATATGATAACCTTAAATCATACAAAGAAAATTTTATACAACATACAATCCCTCTAAAATAAGGTGCTAAGGCTTTCTGACAAAAGTTGAAGAAGACAAATCCTAAACTTCTACCCTTAATAAAAAAGGACTTGGAAATGTTGTTGACTGCTAGAATCATTGATCCTACCAGATACTCATCTTGGTTAGTTGACTTGGTCATAGTAAAGAAGAATTTCAGTGAAATAAGATTATGTGTAGACTTCAAAAACCTTGCCCAATTATCTTTGAAAGATAATTACCCCTTTCCCAATATGGAAAACATGTTACAACGAATTATTGAGGCAAGCATGATATCTATGTTAGAAGGATTTTCTAAGTATAATCAAATCCTAGTCAGAAAGGAAGATATGATTAAGCTTGCATTTGTTACCCCTTGGGTAACTTATGACTACCTTAGGATTCCTTTTGGATTAATGAACATTGGGTCTACGTTTCAGAGGGTTATGGATTATGCTTTAAAACATTTGATTGGAAAAATTGTTGAGATCTACCAATATGAGTAGACAATGTTTTCAAAGAATATAAAGGATCATGTCAAACACTTAGACAATTTTTTGATATTTGCAAAAAGTTCACAATATCCTTAAATCCAAAGAAGTCGGTGTTTGGTGTTGATGAAGGGAATTTTTTGGGTCATTTTGTATATAAGGATGGGGTTAAGATAGATCTAGCTAGGGTAGAATCTATTCAAATTATTTCTCTGCCTAAATCCAAGAAGGTTGTCCAGTCATTCTTTGGTAAAATCAACTTCATCTGAAGATTTATTCCTAACTTTGCTGAAATCATGAAGCCCATTTCCAATATACTAAATAAACACCATGAATTCAAACAAGATGATGACAATAGATCTTTCTTATGAGAAATTAAGCATGTTATAAACATGGCATTAGTCCTATGTATCCCTAATTACTCTAGATATTTTTTAGTTATTTCCTTTACTTCAGAAGAAACGATATTTAGTGTCCTCCTAAAAAAGAACAAGGAAAAAAGAGTAGCCTATAGAATTCATGATCCGGGTGCTCGAGGATTCATAACCAAAATATAAAACTATGGAGAAACAAGCTTACGCCCTAGTTCAGTCTCTGAAACATTTTCAACCTTTTGTTGGTTACTCCAAGATCATTGCATATGTCCCTCACACTATTGTCAAGGATATCTTAACTCAACAATATTTCCTTGGGACTTGTGGGAAGTGGGTGTCCAGGATACAAGAATATGACTTGGAGATATGACCAACCAAATCGATAAAGGGTCAAGGTATTGCCAAATTTTTGGTTGAGGGAAATGAAAGGACGTTAGATATTAACAATGTGTTGGATAACTTAGAAAGGAGTGAGTGGTACAACAACATCATTTATTATTTGAAAAATTTAACATGTCTTAACCACTTGGTCAATCACCATAAAAGAACATTAAGGTTGAAATCCATGAAGTAATGCATAGTTCAAGGTGGTCTTATTTGGAGAAATCCTGATGGTCCAATGCTGAGGTGCATTGATAGCCATAAAGCCAATGACTTGATGATGGATTTCCATAAGGGATTTTATGGTGGAAACAATATGGCCTAGACTACCATGCATAATAAAATTAGGTAAATTTACTACTGGCCTACGATATTCCATGATGTTCACCAGTTCATTAGGTCATGTTAGCAATGCCAACACTTTACAGGGAAATAACACCTTTCAACCTTACCCCTTCATCATATTATTGTAGAAAGAACTTTCCAACAACTGATTTAGGTGGGCCCTTACTAAAATTGATTACTTTAAGAAATGGGTCGAGGAACTTCAGACCAAAAGAGTTACCAATAGTGTGGTGAAATAGTTTATTGAAGATAAGATCATTACTAAATTTTGTGTCCTAGCCAAAATCACCACAAATAATGCTAAGGATTTCATTCAACCAAATTATATACATTTTGTTTTGAGTATGGAATTATCCTATTCCATTAATATAATTATTATCCATAGGGAAATTTTCTTGTCAATTCAAGTAACAAAAACCTTATGGACATAGTAAAAAATATAGTGGGTGACAATAAGAAGAACTGGGATGATAAATCAAAGTATGCTCTTTGGGCAGATAGGATAACCAAGAAGAAGCCTATCAGACATAGTCCTTTTGAGTTAGTATATGGGTTAAATGTCACTTTACCTATTCACTTGAAGCTTCTTGTGTACCACTTGATTGAGCACTTTAATGATGACAAAGAGGCCATGCAAGCAAGGATCCATCGACTTGTCAAGTTAGATGAAGAAATCAAAATTGCCTTTGACCAATAAGTGGAGAACCAAGAGAGAGTTCAGAAAGTATTTGACAAGAAAGCCATATCAATATGTTTTTCACCAGGTGATATTGTGTTAATGTGGGATAAACATAAAGAAAATCCCAGTAAGCATGTAATATTTGACTCCCTTTGGAGGGGCCTGCGATAATAGAGAGTGTAGTTGGAAACAATTATTTCTATATTAGTCACTTGGATGGAGAAAAGTTACCTCTAATCGTGAATGGTTAGATCCTTAAGCCTTACTACTCTGATGGCACCTACTACCAGATAGAATTAGGAAATGAATAATCTCTTTGATAAATAATTTATAATGCATTTTTCTTTCCATGCATGTTTTCCTTTAATTTGTGTGTTCACTTTCATGCATTACTTGATATACCTAATGCATATGCCTTTCTTGCATACTTTTGTTTTACTTTCATGTTTATACTTAGTGAAAACTTTTAATTCCTAAAAAGTAGCTTTTATTACTGACTGGGGTGGTAGATCCACCCCCAAATTTTACGTCATTTGTTTGATTCCATAGTGCATAGGTCACTAGTCTGCAGGTATTTTGAAGTTCTCATACACTCTTATATAGAGTGCATGTCTTTGAGTAGGAGTTAGATGTTACCCTCTCATGGGTAAATACCATTGGATACCCTCACAAGGGTGTCATGTTTTTGCTTGCATGAGGTGTCATGCTCATCCTCGCCAAATCTAGATAGAATTCTTCTTATTCCCCACGATGATACATGATTGTGATAAGATTAGTTGTGGTGTAGCTCACTTTCGTCCTTTCTCCTTAGATGTCAGATGCACTGTGATATAGTATGGTATGGTTAGTTTTATTCATTTGATATTCCATGTATTAATACCCATTTGGACATCATGATATAACCTCTTGGCTAGTCATAAAGTGGTACACATCTAATGATTGTCTTTAGGCATTTCATAACATTATACAATTTTATTACTTGCCCCGTAGTACCTTGGGGAACATGTTTTATTTTAGAAGTGTGTCATCTATTGGGTTGACTTGTACCATTGGGTGTCTAGGCTAGATAACATTATCCATATCCCAACCATACTAACCACTTTTCACCTCCCCAATATCATTCATTCCATTCGAATAAAAGAATTACATCCCAGTCATGTATGGTTTCTCAAAGGTCAAAAGGAAAGTTCAAAGTCAAAGATCGAATAAATATAGCCATTAAGGCTAAGAGGTGAAGAGGAAAAGTTAAAAAATCCAAATATTAAGCTTGTAGAACCCCCACTACTAAGCCCACATTTTTTTTCTAATACCCATTCAGTTAAATATGTGTAGCATGCTAAAAAATTCCATTCTTCTAACATAATTATTTAAAAGCATGAATGCAATCAATTAAACATACATACAACATCTTATATTTCCTTGAAACTCAGAGTAAACACACAACAATAAAACCCATAATAAAAAATAACGAAACATAGATAAAACACTTATCTTTTGAAAGCAAATGTGCAACTAGCTATAGAGGAAAAACATTCCACCCAACCATATATTTTTTTCTCCAAATATCAACAACAAATCACCACCAAGATGGGGCTATGAATCCATAAGAAAAATGTTCTCTATTTCCCACTCATAGTTCAATACAACCCACAACAAGCCAGTTTTTCCTACAACTATCCCAATCCACCATCTCTCTTTCCCTCAACCTACACAACCTAAGGAATGGGATCCCCCTTCTCTAGATGAAATTCCTCAGGCCTTCCCACTTCCCTCCAGTGCTCCAACACAAGTTGGCTAGGAATCTCTCTTTTTAGGGAATCCTAGATGCTAGCTACCACAAGAAAATCACAACGACAAGCTCACTGCTCTAGAGTAATTATTACATAGGAATTATCACTCTACAATCCTAATAACATGCTTCTTCATGCAACTCCAACTGCAACCATCTGCCCACAAAACCCACTATGAATTCCTTCAAGCTTGAACACTCAACTCCCCTTTGTTGTTCCAAAAACTACATGTAAAAACTCCCCTCTTTTCCCATACACATTTTTTCCCCATGCATGCTGACTCTCCCAATTCCCAAGGTTGATTATACTCAGCTCCCATGTTCTAATAATTACGGGATGTGACTTTTCACACAAATCCTCTTACATATGTTTAATAATTGGGGCTTTAATACACTCAAACGGAAATAATTTTTTTTATACAAAATAATAATTTTAGGAGGGTGGGTTGGGATTAATACCCATGAATAATCCCTCCTTGAAATCCTTTGACACCTCCTTCTCTTATGGAGACTTATCCCCCATTACTCAGTTTGTGTCCATTTGCAGTTGGTGTTACATTTATGTTTATTATTTCAATATACAATGTTTACATATTACATTTCTTAGTCCATGGCCATATATCATATTTACATTATACATCACTAAAATATGGATTAAAAAAGGGAATGCTACTTTCCCCTCCCCCTACAATTTGCACCATCCTCGGTGCACAACACCATACTAGTATACATGTACAAAATTTACATCATAGTACTTGATACTTTTGCAATTCCATAACTCTTGCAACAATTCCAACCAATAATTTCTCATTACCCTCAACCCACACAACCCAAGGAAGTGTACCCCCTTCTCTGCACCGTAGTCCCTCTGGTTGTACCACTTCCCTTCTAGGGCTCCAACATAGGTCGGACATTGTAGATTTTAACCTTATACAATAAATTACTGTAAATGAATTCTTAATCAAAATAGAAAAGATACAATGGCACACACAATCACATTACACAAAGATTTTACCTTGGAAACCTGAATCGGGAAAACCAACAACCTGTTTAGAGCCGCACCTCTAATATTTTATTCATCATCTATCTTCATTATTTACAATACAATACATATAGGATATTGTGGCATCTAGAAACCCTAATCCATTGAAACAGATTATTCAAAAACCTTAATTCCTTAACCGGAATTAGAAAACCATCAATGAAAACCATGTGCCAAAAAACTGCTAAAAACAGATGCAAAAAAACCACTGAACTGAACTATTTTTCCAGGGGTGCTTCCATTGAACTATTGATGTTTTATAGCTTCAAGAGGTATTCCCACTAGTAGCCATGGTGTCAGGCATGTGGGATTCTTTGTTGGAATCAGATTACACTTTCATTTCGGTGAAAATTGCCTTGGATTTGTGTCAGGGCTTCATGGGTTTGGTGATGGGCTTTGAAATTTGTGGTCTTGTGTAGGGGCTTCACAACCACAAGGAGGAATACAATATTCTAATTTAATGTTGATTTTAGTGGAGGGATCCTTAGATTAAGATAAGGGATTCTAAACTCACATTAGACTCCTATAAAAGGAGAGGAGAGATTGTGACAATATCATTGTGACATTATGGAGTTAGCATAAGTGAGTGAGCACTTGTGCTAGGAGGTTTGGTGATTTTAGCAAGGGAATTTATGCAACATTGGAAAATCTGGCCCAGGGTTAGGATCTTCTGTTTTTTGTTCTTGGTAGTAAAATCACACGTGTGAGGTAAGTAAGGCCGTAAGTATGGAATAACTGCAGAAGGGAAGAATTTGCACGAGTGGTGCAGACCGTACAAAATTTTCCGTACAATATTTCCATACATGTACGTGGGTTTCAGTGAAGACAGTCACATATGTATGCAGGTTTTAGAGGAGACAATCGTGTATGTACACGGGTCTTAGTAGAGACAATTGTGTATGTTTAGGGGTCATACGACAATATTTTCTGGGTAGCAATAGGTCCGTACAGGCTTATGTCAGCAGTCATATGGATGACATCAACAAGATGTACAAGTACAAATGGAGTAGATTTGTAAGTTGGGATTTGTCCCGAGAATTTTGTTGATTTTGTGATTTTTGAGAGGACTGGTTTTGTTGTAGATTTGGTGATTTTATGATAATTGAGAGGGTTTATTTTTCCCTTAGAAAATTCTGAACTCGAAAATTTACAAAACAAAAAATTGTGTCTCATTTGTATAGATGATTTCTCTATGATCTTGTTGTTTCCACTGCTTTAATTTTCAGTCAATAATTTTAGTGTAAAATTTTTCAGTGACAACATATAGGGTTTATTTTTTGGATCACTTGGAAGTAATTTTCAGATCTGAAATTAAAATTAAAAAACTTGACATGGTATCAGAGAAAATGCTTTGGGATTTGTCCTGAGATTTTTTTTTTATTTTGTGGTTTTTGAGAGGACTGTTTTTTTCCTCAGATTTGGTGATTTTGTGACAATTGAGAGGGTTGATTTTTCCCTTAGAAAATTTTGAACTCAAAAATTTACAGAACAAAAAATTGTGTCTCATTTGTATAGATGATTTCTCTATGATCTTTTTGTTTCCACTGCTTTAATTTTCAGTCAATAATTTCAGTGTAAAATTGTTCAGTGACAATATCTAGGGTTTACTGTTTGGATCACTTGGAAGTAATTTTCAGATTTGAAATTAGAATAAAAAAACTTGACATGGTATCAGAGAAAAGGCTTTGAAGAAAGAGAGGGAGCAATCTCTTGAGAGATTGGTTTTACAACAATTTTGTTGTTGCAGATTTCATTTTTTGTTCTGGGTAGGTTACAATGGTGAACACTTTGAATATAGATGATAGGTTGGAAGGGGAAACAATTTTTTGGGCTCGGAAGTCTAGGATTCTCCTTCTCTTGGAGGAGAATGACCTCAATGAGTATGTTGAGGGTGTGGTTCCAAGTCCCACCGATCCTCATGAATTTCTAGCTCATGAGAAGAAGGTAGTTAAGGCCAAGAAGGTATTGTTGGACTCTGTGAAGGATCATATGATTCCTCATATCTCTGAGAAGAAGATAGCTAAAGACATGTATGGTGATTTGGTATGTTTGTACCAAAGTGGGAATGCTGG
The DNA here is from genome assembly GCA_009831015.1 of Picea engelmannii. Classification (NCBI taxonomy): domain Eukaryota; kingdom Viridiplantae; phylum Streptophyta; class Pinopsida; order Pinales; family Pinaceae; genus Picea; species Picea engelmannii. Next base: position 428,458 of record ML776953.1, on the reverse strand, counting down.
CTGAAAATTTATTTTTAAGAACCAACTCCAAGCCATCAAGATGTCTAGTTCAGACATGGTTGTTAGCTACCTTATGAGGATCAATCAGATTCATGATCAACTTGCAACTATTAATGAGGAACTTGATGATGCTAAGTTGGTGAACATGGCATTGAGTGGTCTTCCCAGGTCTTGGGAACCATTTTTGCAGGGGATATGTGCACGAGAGAAGTTTTCAAACTTTGACAGAATATGGATAAACAACATCTAGGAGGAGGCTGAATTGGAGTCTAGGAATGTCAAGAAAAAAGGTAGAAATAATGAGAACCAAGCCCTAGTTTCTCATACCAGGAAGAATATAATAGGTGGTTCTCCAGAGCCAAGGAGGAAGAAGGAACTTACCAAGGTCAAGTGTTTTTCTTGTCATGTGTATGGTCATTATGCTTTGGAGTGTCCACAACAGAGGAAAGGGGGAAGGAGCAGTAGGCATCAACAACAGAGGTTGATGAGGTTGCAGATAGGCTTCAGAGGGAGTTCTTACTGGTCTCCTCCCTTTCAAGTACAATCTCTAGTGATGGGACATGGTTGGTGGATAGTGGAGGCTTATGGCATATGAAAAGAGCACGAGATTTGTTCGATATTTTCACATAGATTGACTCATATATGTGTGTGGAACTTGGTATGTGGACTAGGCATGCGATGCAGCGAATTGGGACAATACGATTCTGGTTGGAGTGGGGAGATGTGTCGAGGGTGACTATTGTGTTATGGATTCCATAACTCATGAGGAGTATGCTATCAATCTTAGAGACTGATAAGAAGGGCTACCAGATATTGTTCTAGGATGGATAGGTGTTATTTATGCCCAGAGGATCTAGCCTCAGATCAACGGTGGTTCTTGGAGTTAGGGAGAGAAGCCTGTATAGGTTGAAGGGTCAACCTATGCTAGCCATGTACAATAGTAGCAGAGTGATAATGGTCAGGGAGCAGGTAGCTTGAGAGGTGGTACAGATTCAGAGGGAGCCCAAATTCAGAGGGAGTTCGATCTCAGAGGGAGGTAGTGGGCTTAGAGAGAGAGTCAACCATTTAGAGGGAGTCTACACTTAGGTTCACATGGAAGAGATGCATCTTCTAAGAATCATAGTAAGGTATCATGGATTGAGGAATCTAGGCGGGAGGCTAAGAAGCAATATGCTTCTACGAGCAACATGTCTTTCTAGGAGGGACCATGCCATACAATAGGTTTTGTTTCCATAAAAGAGGGAGTAGCTAATCAGGAGGATTGGAGTGTAGCTGTGGTAGCAGATCCAATGTAGGAGACAAAGCTACTTCTAGTATGGGAGATAGAGATGGGTCCAGACAATGGAGGATGGAATGAGGATGGAATACCTTCCTCGCTAAGAAGGAGTTTTGATGTTTTGTAGCTTCAAGAGGTATTCCCACTAGTAGCCATGGTGTCAGGTGAGTGGGAATCTTTGTTGGCACCATATTACACTTTCATTTAGGTGAAAACGCCCTTGAACTTGTGTCAGGGATTCATGGGCTTAGTGATGGGATTTTTGGGTGTGTGTAGAGGCTTCACATACATAAGGAGGAATAAAATATTCTAATTTAATGTTGAGTTTAGTGGAGGGATCCTTAGAGTAACCTAAGGGATTCTAAACTCACATTAGGCTCCTATAAAAGGAGAGGAGAGATTGTGACAATCTCATTATGACATTATGGAGTTAGCATAAGGGAGTGAGAAATTGTGCTAAGAGACTTGGTGATTTCAGTAAGGGGATTTCCGAAACTTTGGAAAATATGGCCTAGGGTTATGAATCTTCTATTTTCTGTTCTTGGTAGGGAAATCGCATGCGTGAGGTAAGGAAGGCCTCATGTGTTGAACAAAAAGAGAAGGGAAGAAGTTGCAAAAGTGGTGTAGACCGTACATAAGTGTCTGTATAAAATTTGCATATATGTATGTACGCGAGTTTCAGTGGAGACAAACACGTATGTATGTGGGTCTCAGTAGAGACAATCACGTATTTTAGGGGTTGTACGACATGAGTTTTTAGGTAGTAGCAGGTCCATACAGGATGACATCAACAACCATATGATTGACGTTAGCAGGACATGCAGGTACAACTGGAGAAGATTTGTATGTTGGGATTTGTCTAAGGAATTTTGTTGATTTTATGGTTTTTGAGAGGACTAGTTTTGTCCTCAGATTTGGTGATTTTGTGACAATTGAGAGGATTTATTTTTCCCTTATAAAATTATGAAATTGAAAATTTATAGAGCATGAAATTGTGTCTCATGTGTATGGATTATTTATCTATGATCTTGTTGTTTATGTTGCTTTAATTTCCAGTCAATAATTTCAGTGTAAAATTGTTCAGTGATAACAAATAGGGTTTACTATTTGGATCACTTGGAAGTAATTTTTATATCTGAAATTATAATTAAAAAAAAAATTGACACAAACCCCCACTCACAGGGACTCCTTCCCCTCTACAACCCCCCTTGTGACCCCCCTGCGTTCCCGATGCAACACAGACACTAGGTTCGATCGTGCAAAGAATATAACACATACCCAACATTCTCCCACTTGTTGTTTTCTTTGCATACATGGGGTTACATGATTACATAGTCAACAATCTAGGGAAATAATGCCCATTATTTCTCTACACCAAGAGAATTTTGGATGCTCACAAACTTTGTCAATGAATTTGCAACATTCTTCAAAGTTTCCACCTTCATCAACAACACCTTCTTGTCTTCAACCATATCTCTTACAAAGTGATACTGAACATCAATATGCTTTGTCTTTGAATGATAAGTTGGGTTCTTTTCCAAGAAGATTGCACTCTAATTGTCACAAATCCATTCTTACAACTTGTTGTACCAACCCAATACCTGAACACAATCACAATATCTATAACCATACAGTTTCCTTGCTTGTATGAGTGGCTACCATGTATTCAACTTTTGTATTTGAGAGTGCCACTACAACCTTTATTTTTATCATCCAAATGATTTCTCCTCCAAACATGTTAAACACATACTCACTTGTATATCTTATGTGATCTAGATCTTCAACCCAGTCTGCATCAACAAAAACATGTATGAACAACACTCTGTCGAATGTTGGTCTTCCTTGATAGCACAATCCATAACTATTATTACCACAAAAATACCTAAAAACCCACTTTACTGTTGTCTAATGCTCATTCCCTGGTTTTGACATATACTTGCTCAAAACTCCCACTACATGTGCAATGTTCGGCCTAGTACAAACCATTGAATACATCAAACTGCCAACCGCACTATCATATGGAACACATGACATGTTCTATTCCTCTTTCTGTGTTTTGGGACACTAATCCACATATAACTTTACACCTACATGAATAGGAACCTTGACCGGTTTACATTCCTAGATATTAAACCTCTACAATATTGTCTCAACGTGCTTCCTTCGATTTAACTAGAGTTTTCTATTTTCCCATTCTCTTTTAATTTCCATGTCCAAAATGAAATTTGAAGCACCAATATCCTTCATATAAAATTTAGAGGACAACTGCGTTTTCACATCCTGAATGATCTCCTTGTCACTTCTTATCAACACCATATCATCCACATACAATACCAAATAAATAAGTTGATCACCGATTAATTTGAAATACACACGATGATCCACTTTTCTCCTTGTGAATTCAAGTCCCAAAATATAAGTATCAAATTGTTGATACCACATCCTTGGTGATTTCTTTAATCCATACCAACTCTTTCTTTCCCTTCAAAACAAATCCTTATGGTTGCTTCATGTAGATTTCTTCTTCCATATCCCCATGTAGGAATGTTTTCTTCACATACATATGTTCTACTTCAAAATCAAAAGAAAAAGTAATAGATAAAATAAATCTAATAGAAGTTAGCTTGGCAACGTGAGAATTTTTTTCACCAAAGTCAATTCCCTCTACTTGGGAATAACATTTTGCTACTAACCGAGCTTTGTATTTCTCCACTTTACCTTCCACATTCAACTTCTTCTTAAACACCCATTTTCTACCAATGGGATTTGTTCCTGTCGATAAATCCATTAGATCCCAATCCTCATTCTTGTCCAAGGATACCATTTCTTCAACCATGACCTTTTTCCTGAGTTTTCCATCCTTTGAATCTACTACCTCCTTAACAGTTCTAGGATCATAATTAGTAATAAGAAAAGTAAAAATTGAATGGAAATAAGGTGAAGTATATACCTTTCCGGTTTCCTTCTTTCTCGAACCAATATCCTCAATACTGGAGTATGAGGATCTTCTGATTCATGTTCTTATGTAGATTCTAATTCATTATCCTTCAACTCAAACTCTGTTTTCTCTAGTTCTTCCTCCTTTGGTAGGAATTCAAGTTTGACAACATCTTTGATTTCTCTAAATACTACATCTCGGATATACACTACCTTCTTAGTTTCTGGGTTCCAAAGCTTATAACCTTTCAAACCATATTTATACCAAATAAAGATACACTTTCCAGTCTTTTTATCTAGCTTACTCATGTTTTCCTTTGGAACGTGAACACAACCATCACAACCAAATACCCTCAGATGTGTAAGAGAGTGTTTCTCACCAGTCCATACCTCATGTGGAGTCTTGTCATATAGTGCCAATGAGGATGATCGATTGACCAAGTAACATGCAATACCCACTACCTCTTCCCAAAATTCATATCCTAACCTGGAACCACTGAGCACACTCAATTTTTCAATCAACATCCTATTCACCCTTTCTGAAACTTCATTATGTTGAGGTGTATATGGAGTAGTCTTCTATCTTACTATACTAAACTTCTTACAAAATTATTTGAATTCATTTTCACATAATTCTCCACCATTACCCACCCTTAACACCTTAATTATGTTCTCTGTTTGATTCTCCACAAGAGCCTTAAACTCTTTGAATTTGTCAAAGAATTCAAATTTCTACCTGAGAAAATAAATCCATGTATTCCTTGAGAATTCATCTATAAATGAGACATAGTACACAGATTTTCCCAATGATGGAACTGACACAAGTCCAAACACATCATTGTGCACCAACTATAAAATTCCCTCTTCCCTCGTTGCACTAGAGGGCAATATTACTCGATTTTGCTTCCCATATACATAATTTTCACAAAAATAAAAATCCAACGATAAGTTAGACATACCTTCAACCATACCTTTACCGTGTAGTACTTGAAGTCCCTTCTCTATGATATGTCCCAAAATTTGATGCCACATCATAGTCTTTTCTCTAGAGAATGTAGGAGTTTTTTTTTCTTCATCTCTAATATCAGGAACAACGAAAAATGTTTCACCCATTACTAATAGTGCTTCCTAGTAGCTTATATAGGGTTCCAATTCAAACTCCCTTCAACAACACCATTTCCCCTTGAACCATCCTATAGGTTTCTTTCTCAAATACTATTTTAACTCCTACATCATCCAATTTGATTAGAAAGATCAAATTTTTGGCCAACCCTGGGATGTGTAAAATACTAGGTAGTGTTCTAATCCTTCCATCCATGAGCTTCAACTTGAATTTTCCTCGTCCTATGATTTTGGATGTCGATTCATCACCTAGGAAAACATCACCTCCAACATACCTTTCATATTCTCAAAACCACTCCGTGTGAGAATTCATATGAAAGGATGCAACTGAGTCAACCAACCATGTCTCGTGATCTTCATGTGTGCTTGAAGAAGCCAAGTACACATCCCCTCCTTCTTCCACAAAGGTTTTTTCTTTTGTATAAGGAGAATCTTCAGGTCCCTTCCCTCTCTCAACACTTTTGAATTTAAAATGTTTCTTATAATGCCCTTCTTTTCCACATTTCCAACATACCTTTACAATTTTTTCGGGAGATTTATATCTTCGCTTATATTTAGATCTCCCACTTGAGGACTTAGATCTATTTCTTTCCTAGGAGTGTCGTATTGAAAATAAGGCATCTGTGCTCTAGATTTCCATATTTTTATGCCTCATCTCCTCCAAAAACAAGGATGATACCATATCATCGAAAGTTAAAGTAGTTGAATTACTACCTATGGCCACAACCAGACTATCCCATGAGTTTGGTAAAGAGCACAATAAATCGATACACGTATCTTCATAAAAAATATTAATATCAACAAACAATAGCTGACTTACCATAGTATTGAAGGCATTCTGATGCTATGTCATTGAGTCTCCATCTTTCATCCTCAGGATGTACAAATTCTCCTGCATGAAAAATTTGTTTACCAGGTACTTTGATTGATACAAATCCCCTAATACCTTGGTTTTATCTTCCCATGGCACATCCAATAATACTGAATTTGAGAGACACAACTAGATTGTGCTCTTTTCTTTCCGATTCAAATTTTCCCATTCTTTTGTTGACATTCATGTAGGTTTAGTACTTGGATCCACAACGATCCACTGATATTTGTCCACCAATAGATCTTCCAACTTGAGCTTCCACAACTAAAAAATTCTCCCATTAAATTTCTCGATCTCTATTTTTGAACTACTCACCATTTATTTTCATCTAAAGAATTGATACCATAGAGCTCCCACTATAACAAGGTTTAACACAGAACTGAGCCAAACCCTTAGCCACACAGGTGTCCCCCCCGAAGCCAATAACTGCTTTGATATCAAATGTAGATTTTAACCTTATACAATAAATTACTGAAACTGGATTCTTAATAAAAACAAAAAATATACAATCTCTCACACACACATTACACATAGATTTTACCCTGGAAACCTAAACCAGGAAAACCAACAACTTGTTTAGACCTGCACCTCTAATTCCAACTGCCAAAATGAATCCTTGCACTCTTATATACAAATGTGCATTCAATTTTCTTCAAAATTTTCAAAAATTTGTGGGTACTCCTCCCACATGGTCTCCTCATGCTCCTACGTGGAATATTTAGGACCACAGTCTGTCCACTGTACCTTTACCAAGATGATGGATTTGTTCCTAAGCAATTTGACTTTCTAGTCTAGGATGTGCACTAGCTCCACCCGAAAGTCCCCTTCATGCTCCACCTAGATCATAGTCCAATAAATCACATGGTTAGGATCAAGCTCATATTTCTTTAATAGGGACACCTGAAACAAATTATGAATTCTCATGGATGCAAGCAATGCAAGAATGTATGCAATTGGGCCTATATTCTCTATAACTTCAAAGAAACCACAATATTTCGCTACCAACTTTGGGTAACTTCCCAATCTTAGTGAGCTCCTTTTAGCCTTTACTTTTAAAAACACATGCTCGCCCACTTTGAATTCCCTGTATGTCCTTATTTTATTTGCATAACACTTTTTCATCTCCTATGCAACCTTTAAATTCTACCTGATATTTACCATAAGCTCGTCCATTTCCATTAACAATTATGGTCCAATAAATTCTCTATCTGTTGGGTTATCTTAGCTCACTGGTGTGTTGCATTTCCTCCCATACAAAGCTTCAAACAGTCTCATCTTCAATGATGCATGGTACCCATTATTGTAATAAAATTAAACTAGAATAAGGTATTCTTCCCACTTGGAAGTCTTTTCCATTACATACATTCTTGACATATCTTCAATTATCTGATTGTTCCTATTTTTATACCCATATAACCGTGGGAGATATGTTATACTGAAATTCAAATTAGTCCCAAATCCATTAAACAACCCCTTCAAAAATTTGGAAGTGAACTTGGAATATCTATTTGACATTATTGCCTTAGGCACACCATGTAGCCTAGCAATTTCCTTCATATAAATCTTTGTAATATTGGTTGCCTTGTGAGTCATTTTCACTAGAATAAAATGTCAAATCTTTGTAAGCTTGTCCACCACTACCATAATGGAATAATGTTGCCTTGTTGTTCTTGGAAATTTGGTGATAAAATATATTGTAACTACCTACCATTTCCATTTAGGAATGGACAATGACTGTAAAAATATTGCTAGATGACTTTGTTTAGTCTTCACTTTCTGACATTCCATGTGCTTGGCTACGTAATCAACCACATCTCTTCATTTCCAGCCAGAAATACTAGCTTCTTATTGTTGCAATTGTCTTCTAGTACGCCACACGACCAACATATGGTACATTGTGCATTTCATTTAACACTAATGCATTTCTCAATTATAGAGTGTTAGGAACCAAAAAATTGTCGTTGAACAAGAGGATTCCATCCTTCTCTAGACTAAAATATTTAAACTTAAATGGTATATTTTCCTACTGCAATCCTTTTATAACTTGTGCATAATGTTGATCTGATGCTACAACGTCCAAAATTCTACTTTTTAAATATGAACAATACATACTAATGTCTGCAACATGAATTTCATACACCCTCTTGCTCAGTTCAACAACCACTTTATTCTATTTCCCCTTGATGTGTTTGATGTCGAAGTTATATTCACTGAGAAATTCCATCCATCTAGTTTATCTGGCATTTAGCACTGGCTTCTCAAACAAGTGTTTCAAAGCGCTATGATTTGTCTTTAGCTCAAATTTTCTACCCATGAGATAATGCATCCACATTTTTAAGGCATGGACTATGGATGCCAACTCTAAGTCATGGGTAGCGTGATTTCTTTCATGCTTCTTAAGCTTCCTTGACTCATAAACTATGACATGCCCATTTTGTGTAAGGACTCCCCCAAGCCTATCCTTGCATGCATCTATGAACACAACAAAATCCTCATATGGATTTGCAACCTTCAGAATAAGTACACTAGTCAATATTTCCTTCAAGTGTTGGAAACTCTCCCCACATTTGGTGGTCAAATCAAACTTTGTTCACTTCTTATGTACTGAGGTCATTGGATTTACGACCTTGTAGAAAAATTCAATGAATCTCCTATAGTATCCAACTAATCTCGTAAAGGATATCACTTCTAAAACATTCTTTAGCACTGACCAACTTTTGATTTCTTCAATCTTCTTAGGGTCCATTGATATGCCCTCCTTTGAGATGATGTGGCTAATATAATGGATTTTCCTTTGATAGAAAGTGCACTTGAATAACTTATCATACAATTGGTGCTCTTTCAACACCTATAACACCATCCTCAAATGCTTCTCATGCTCCTCCTTTATTTTGGAGTAGATAAGAATATCATCCAAGAAGACAATGATGAATTTGTCTAGGTAGTCTTTGAACACTCCATTCATTAGGAGCATAAAAGTAGTTGGTGCATTTATCAAGCCAAATGAAACCACCACAAACTCGTAATGGCCATACCTTGTTTGAAAAGATGTATTGCTAGTGTCTTATTCTCTAATTCTCACCTGATGGTAACTTGACCTCAAGTCAATATTGGAAAATATCTTTTGTCCTTTTAGTTGATTGAAAAGATCATTGATCCATGGTAGAGGGTACCTATTTTTACAATAACCTTATTCATTTGTCTAAAGTCAATGCAAAACATTAGAGTTATATCCTTTTTTTTCACAAAAATCACTAGGGCACCCCAAGGTGAGACACTTCGATGTATGTACCCCTTCTTCAAATATTCTTCTAGTTGCGTTTGCAACTCTTTTAGCATTGGTGTGCTCATTCTGTAGGGATTTTTGGACACTGGGGTAGCTCCAAGAATTAAGTCAATAAATAAGTGATGCAAACCCCCTCCCCTCCTTCAAGGGCTCACATGAATTCCTGGTCTAGGATCTATTTACACAGGAGCCAGAGTGGCTCTCGGGTCCCCACAAAACCCTCATAATTGTTTACCACAAGCCCTTTCTTCCTTACCTGTGCGAAAAATCATGTTCGCGAGGGTCTCCTTACTCCAGCGGAGTCTTCACGTGAAATCGGGCCAAAAACTGGGGCTTAAAATTTTAAAAGAAACAACTTCGATGCTTCAAAGCTTCGAGCTTCAAGAGTCCTGCCCTCAACACCTTCCAAAACCTTTGAACACCTAACTGGCGAATTCCCAGACTAGCGCTTTGGAACTTTGGGCTTCGAAAGATCATCTAACACAACTCTTCAAACCCTTCGAATGCCGAACTGGTGAATTCTCAGAGGTTCAAGGATCGATGGTCCATGCTTCTCCAATAGCCAACAATTGTGATCTACTCCTGAACTCTGAGCTTCAAGAGTTTCGATACTTCAACACACACTGTTTCCCGAATCGCCGCATGACAAAGTGGAAAAGGGTATGGATCCCATGGTCCACCTGTCCCTAATAATGAATGGCCTGGATTTTCCCCTGGCTTCAGGACTTTGACATTTTCATGCCAAAGCAAATTTGACTCACAATCCCTCGGATAGCCAGACTTTCGAATACTCGTTAATCCATGGACACATGTCCCCGTCAACCAATAGCCCAAATTTGCTTCGAACTTCGGGGATTTGGGGAATTTTCCACCTTTACAATAAACACAAGAAAATTGTTGAAGCAGTGAAGTCCGAAGGACTCAAGGGTTTAACACTTGTGCTTCTTACCTGGATCCAACGACTGTGAGGGAGTTCTAGATTCTCCCGAACAGATCATCTTTCCACCTTGAAACAAAGAAATTTTCCTCTTCCTCAAGCTTCTTCACTTGCAGAACTTAGGCTCTGGAACACGCCTTGTGATTCCCTTACAATCTATCACTTAGACTATTCTCACCTTATGCACTCCTTACATAGGCTATGCGCACTCTTGCGCTATCTCTCCTCTGAGCTTCTTCAACACTTAACGAATTGTTGACTCTATGCACACATTGCACCAATATCCTCTCTGAGATTTTATACTCCTACGAGTATAGGTTCACTCCTTGTGCTCACTCTGCGTAAAATTATGCAATCTCCCCTGAGATTCTGAACCTGTAATAGTTCGGCCTCCATGCTCCTTGCATGGACACTTTTCACTCCTTGCACCGAGTTTTTAGAAGAGAAACAATTGAAACTTAAGAAAACATCAAGGGTTCATTCAACAAGCCATTAAGATGCATGCACACACATAAACCACAAAGATAAATATCACAACATTTACCTAGTTACTCAAAGACCAACAAGCTCAAAAATATGAAGGCAATCCTTTGTTCTTCTATATTCCTTCGACAAAACATTTACAAGGTTTTTTTCCATAGCTCTCAATAGCTTCTTTCAACTTTTACAACAACTAAAAATGGCTAACAACAACCTCACTCAGGAATAGATTACATCTATTTATACATGAGGGAGATTCTTGAGCCTTCCCTCCAGACCATCCTAGTGATTTCATATCATAATTAAAGCATCCTACCACTAAGACTATTACAATAAATATTCATTTACAATCTTGATATCTGAGGCGATGCCTAGGATCTGTACAAACTACGACCCATTAAAGGAAATTTACAATTATCCTTTCACAATACAATGGGTCTCTCTTCCTCGAGCCTTACAAACTTTATTACATTAAATGATAAATTTAAAACAAAATGAGAAGGTTGGTGCTTCTCTCTCCTCAGGATCTTCTCCCTCCTTGGGTTGCCGATGCGCTGCTGAGTAGGAGTGATGCTCCTGCATCACACTCCTATGGACAAAATTATTCACAAAATCCTATTCATGACCTCCGCCATTGTCTTTCCATGCTTCTGGATATCAGTTTCAGTTATCCAACTGACATCTTCTACTGGATGATTCTCCCACTTAACCATATATTCATAGTAAACTTTCCTCCTGTTTTTCTTACCATTTCTCTGATCCAAAATATTTTCTATCTGCAACTTTTCTGCTATGGTCATCTTTCGCTTCCACTAAATCTCCTCTTGATCATATTTCCCTTTTGTGTCATCCATCTTGTAAGGGTATAAGTCTGCTACATTGAATATTGGAGAAATTCCAATGTCTTCTGGTAGTTCAATATCATAAGATTTTGTAGCAATTTTTCTAAGGATTTTACAAGGTCCTATATTCTTCATCTTCAGCTTATTATATTTCCCTCTTGGAAATATTTCTTTCCTCAGGTGTGCCAAGACTTGATCTCCAATATCAAAATTCACCTCTTTTATTCTCTGGTCTACTCTGTTCTTGTATCTCTGGCTACCATCCTGTAACTGTCTTTTGATTTGATCATGCAACTTCTGCATCTCTGCAACAAAATCCTCTGCTCCTGCACTTCGAAATTCGGTTTGTCCCAAATCTTTCAATTCTGAAATTCCTCTTGGATGCATTCCATATACTATTTGGAATGGACTATTACCAGTACTCCTATTTGGTGAGTCGTTATATGCAAACTATGCTTGAGGTAAAAATTGATCCCATTGACTGTTATGTTCAGTTACTAAACTCCTTAGCATATTCCCTAAGCTTCTATTCACTACATCAATCTGTCCATATGTTTGAGGGTGATATGCTAAAATAAAAGAAAAATTTGTTCCCAACTTCTTCCACAAATTCCTCCAAAAATGTCCCACAAATTCGATATCTCTATCTGAGACTATACTCTTGGGTAACCCATGCAATATCACAATATCCTTGAAAAACAGATTCACTATGTGGGTAGCATCACTGGTTTTGTGACATGGTGTAAAATGTTCCATCTTTGAAAATATTTCAACCACCACAAAGATCGAATCATTTCCCCTCTGGGTTCTTGGCAATCCCAGAACAAAATCCATACTTATAGCATCCCACAACCTGTTTGGAATAGGCAATGGTTGATACAATCTGGTGTTCTGCTGCTTTCCTTTAGCATACTGGAAAATTATGCATCTTTCCATGAACTTCTTCACATTAGACTTCATACCTGGCTAATAGTATGAAGAACTCAACTGCGCATATGTTTTATCATGGACAAAGTGTCCAACCAATCCTCCATTATGTTTCTCCTTTAATAAATTGTCCCTCATTGAGAATCTTTGGATAAACAATCGACTTCCTTTGAATAATAGTCCTTCTTGGATCATATACTCCATCCATTGATTTCTATCCCTCAAAAAAACATTTTCACGTGCTTCATAAGCTTCCTTGAAGTCTGGGTCTTCCTGGTACATATCCTTGAGGTGTTCAAATCCCAAAGTCTCCACTTGGAACTCCTACAAGATTAAACATCTCCTTCTCAAAGCATATGCAACTTTGTTAGCACTCCAATTAATATTCGTAATGACAAAAGTAAAATTCTGCATGAAATCTACCCATTTGGCATGTCTCTGGTTCAATTTCTCTTGTCTAGTTATGAACTACAAAGCATGATTGTTGGTATACAAAATAAACTCCTTCGACATGAGATAATGTCTCCACTTTTTCAAAGATTGAATTATAGCATAAAATTCCTTGTCATATGTTGAATACTTATGCTTAACATCATTAATATTCTCACTGAAATAAGCAGCATGCTTATCATCTTGACTCAAGACTGTGCCAATGGCCACTCCACGTACATCACACTTAAACTAGAAAGTATTTTTAAAGTCTGGTAGAACTAAAATAGGTTGTTCTGTTATCTTTTCTTTCAACACTCTAAATCATTTCTCGACTTCTTTTGTCCAGTCAAAAGAACCATGTTCCTTCTTTATAGTATCGAGTATGGGTGCGCAAATACTATTGAAATTCCTAATGAACTTTTTGTAAAAAATCACTAACCCATGAAAAATTCTTACCTCAAACAAACTTCTTGGAGAAGGCCACTCTCTTATATCCTTCACCTTTTCTGGATCCATGTTCAATTCATTTCAAGAGATTACAAATCCCAAATACACAAGTTTTTTTTTCATAAAAGAACATTTCTTCAAATTTACCAACAATTTTTCTCGCTACAACCTTCTCAACACCATCTTCAAATGTCTTAAATGCTCCTTTTTAGTCTTACTAAAAAGTAGAATATCATCTAAATAAACAATCACAAACTTCCCAATAAAATCTTTGAGCACTTCATTCATTAGCCTCATGAACATACTTGGAACATTCGTTAAGCCAAACAACATAACAAATCACTCATACAATCCTTCATTTGTTTTGACTATTGTTTTCCATTCATCTGCCTCTCTCATTCTTATCTGATGGTAACCACTCTTTAAGTCTATCTTGGAAAAATAACTAGATCCACTCAAACAATCCATTCTGGGTAAAGGAAATCTATACCTGATGGTTATCTTGCTGATGGCTCTAGAATATCTACGCATTCTCCAACCTCCATCTTTCTTTGGACTCAACATAGTTGGTACTACACATAGGCTCAAACTTTCTCTGATCAAACCTTTATCCAAAAACTCTTGGACCTGCTCCTTGACCTCTTCATTCTCCTGAGGGGTCAATTTGTATGTTTCTTTGTTCGACAAACTTGCTCTTGGAATAAGGTCAATATGGTGACTGATACTTCTGATAGGCGGTAAAGTATGAGGTAACTCATCCACCATAATGTCAACAAACTCATCCAATAAATCCTAAACATTTACAGAAAAATAATTCATATAAGTTCTTGTAAGGATGACCCTCGACTTACCTATAACATCAAACTACATTTCCTGGTATTTCTTGACTTCTTTCAATAGATCCTTCTATCGGAAACAACATATGTTTACACCCATTTTTCTCAAGGGTATAAGTATTCTTCCTCCCATCATGTATGAAATTCTTGTCATATTTCCATAGTCTCCCCAATAGAACATGAAAAACATCCATAGGTATGACATCACATAAAACTTCATCCCTATAACTACCTATTTTAAAATCAACTTTACATTGTTGATTTATCATGACTTGATGTCCTTTCTACAACCACGACACCCTGTACGGATTCATATGTGATGTTGTCTCCAAATTTAGCTTTTCCACCATCTCCATGGATACCAAGTTGTTAGTGCTTCCATTGTCTATGATCACCTTGCATACTTTATCTTTAGTCTTGCAAGCAGTTCTGAACAAAATATTTCTTTGAACCAGTTCCCTTACCTCTTTCTTTAGCTTTATGAGAGGTTTCCTCATCATGAGGGATCTTCCTTCTTTAGTTGCCTATGCTTTCATCACTATCTCCACATTCCTCTGTTGCACCTCAGAAATGTGAGCTTCCTTAACTCCTGCATTTTTCCTTTCAGGAGATTCCCAAGACATGTCCCATGTTTTTCCACAAGCATAATACTTCACTTCTCCTCCTCTGCCTCTTCCTCTACCTCTAAGAAAATGATTTCTTCCTCTAGAGTGTCCCACTCTAGAACTTCCTTATCTTTCTATCTGATGGTTAAATCCTCCATCTTCTCCTCTGAATTTATGGAACTTTTCTCTAGTGATTCCTCTTCCCTTGTTTGGACTCTTTCCTTTTCCTCTCTGACTCTTCTTTCTTGTCAAATTTTCTTCTACCTTCAGGGCTACCTGATAATCATCTTCCACAGTCCTAATTGTCATCATACTAATCTCATCCTGGATTTCATACCTCAATCCATTAATATACCTAGCAAATTTCTCTTCATCATTCTCCCTATTTCCTACTCTTATATTCATCTTATAAAATTCTTCCATATACTCCTTCACCGACAAACCTTTCTGTCTCAGATTCTGCAACTTTCTGAACAGATTCAACTGATAATAGTTGGGTATGAATTTATCCTTGAGCTTAGCTACCATTATATCCCACCTCTTAATCTTGGAATTACCTTTCCTCCTTCTGTTAGCTTGTAACTCATCCCACCATAAAGTTGCATGTCCCTTCAGTCTGGTCACCGCATGCTTTACCTTCTTCTCATCAGGGAAACCTTTAAGAACCTCCCATAAATTTGTATGTATAATAAATGGGGAATCCCCATGACACATGGGAGAGTGTGAAAGATATTTTATCAATAGCATAACATGCATATATAAATTTTTGGTGAATCTTTCACCAAATTATATAATCTTGTAAAATTTGGGTGAATCTTTCACAAAATTATAAAATCTTGTGAAATTGTGGCGAATTTTCACATAATTATAAAACCTTTTAAAAGTCTTGGCGAATCTTTTAAAATTCTATTAATTTAAATAAATTTGAATCAATGTTCGATCTCAGGAGTATTCCAAGAAAATATGGTACTGAAACACGGTGTTGAAACATCATGTTGAAACACCTGGCTGAAACAAGCTGCACGCATGAAGAACACTATGCATAATTAATAATAATGTTCAATGAATGAAGTTATGCTAGTGTTGAAACACCATGCTGAAACATTGTGCTGAAACATGCATCAAGAAGACTATGTTAATATACTCAAGTGACTTAGTGAGACATTGTTGGGTGCTAAAGTTTCCCCTTTCTCCTTATCATTTCCATGCCATTTTCATCTCATTCTCTTGTATTAATTCATCCCTATTGTTTACATTTCCTATGAGAACATCAATTCTAGAGCAGGTACAATTCATTATTCATTCAACATTGTGTTATGTTAGAAATTAATTCATAGTTAACTTGTAAACTAGGATGATGTTTCCTTAGTCCCAATTTGGGTAATTACACAGTCATACCTATAAACCACGTAGATGTACATATATGAAGATATGATGGTGTTGAAAACTGTGTTGAAACACTTGGCTGAAACACGATGCATGCATGAAAAAGACTATGCATAATTAATAAGAATGAATGTAGATATGTTGGTGCTGAAACAATGTACTGAAGCCTGAAACACCGTGTTGAAACACACATAAAGAAGACTATGTAGTATGGGCCATGGCCCCACCGATTCCATCATATCCAGCTGGCAGAGTTACTCCACCATTTTCATCCGTGGTCGTCAGTAATAAGTATCTATTAATGGAAGGTACTCATAATTTGAAAGTAATCGCCACCTCAGATTTTTCTTGTCGGCAGTCGCGGTCAGTGCCCACATGTATGTGTCAGTGGTTTACAACCTACAGGTATGACATGCCAGTGGGTCACTGTGACAAGTGTTTGACATCACATGATACTGTGAAATAATGATTGTTCCACACCCTTCCACATCACCAATAGACAACCAATACTGTCAGTTCAAGTTGGGGGGTATCCCATCATCCCTGATTAAATTAAACAACCACCGCCATAAAAATTCAATCAACATGGTTGTAGGGTTGATTTTTCCCACGAAATTTGAATCACCACCACCTTTCCAAAGATACCAACAAATATGCTTCCATTGTTCCTGCATGCTCATGCATGTTGAAGCTCACGGGTCTGTGTTGGGAATTTTGAACCCGAAACTCCTTTGCAATAATATAGCAACTAATTACACAGAAGAACGTTCAACATGTGAGGATTTGTAGTCCGTCATGAACTAGTAACCCTCGATGCCCTGTGTCGATGCTCACAAGTCTACATAATATTTGAAGATGCAAGGTGGGTAGCATATTTCGAGCGGTTGGACGGGTTTGACAATGATATTTCCCTAAAATTCGCCTGAAATTTAACAGGAACCCTTTCACATGTTAGAGGTTTGGTGATTAGTGTAACATAGGTGATTATATCCTCTGTTACGAGGCTTACCAACACTAGAAGAAAATGTTTTGGATGAAGGAAAAACATTCCTAATGCAAAGACCAATTTCTTGGAGGAAGGAGAGCAAGTGCAACCTATAAGACGTGGCACAACAATATAGTTTGTACCTCAACCTTGGGACCAGGTTGTTGTTTTCCTAAAGAAGTATATTACATGTGAAGGTAGGTACAAGATTGTTTACACATATAATTTTTTCTGCTATCACACCTTCGTCATGGCTCATTGATAAATATGCCTTATTATTTGTTAGAATCTTTGCATAATATGGCACATTATGTAAGACAATCTTGTTTTCCCCAAGGTTATGTAACACACCACTCTCTAATAAAAATAATAGTGTTGAGAGCCTTGGGACTACAAAACCAGACATGGGCTCAAGTCATTGCCAGGGGAGCAGTAGAAGTTGATGAAAATGATGGCAATGAATCAAAAGAGGAGGTATGAAGTAGTGACAGGAGTATTTCAGACAGGGAAAGAGAGGAAAGAGAAGGAATTAATGAAGAGTTGGGACAAGATAATGTTGCTGAAGAACTAGGACAAGGCAGTGGTGATTTAGAAATGAGGGATATCCCTGGAGTTGTGATTGCATAAGATTTACATATGGAAGATATTGGAGTACAAATGAAGGAATATCTGCACCAAAACCCTAAAAAATAACCTACCATTATAACTGAGGAAAATGAGCAGTTGATAGAGGAGAATCAACCAACACAACAAGAAGGAGGGGATATGGAAAAAGAACCAAGTGTGGAAGAACCCATGGCATAAATGAGGGAAGGATCAGATACATAGATGCCTTCTGGAGATACAATGAAGGAATTAATTGTGGAGAGGTCATCACCACCTGAAAGGGAATAAACTCCACCAGAACAGATTCATGAGGTTGAAATAATGATTCAAAGTGAGAATGCAATTGAGTTGCAAGAAGAATCATATGCTTTGCATGATTATTCTTCCCATGTTTCCCCTGATTATGAAGTTTAAATTATATCATAGAAACCTCCCCAAACAGTTCCAAATACATTAAGGAGGAAGAGGCCATTGCCAGCGTTTCCATCAACTTTCCCAAGTGCAAGGAGAAGAACCAGGGTTGTTGTTGCATCAGAAGCAACTAAACTGAAAATGGAAGAAATTGAGATTCTTGTGTTGCGTCCTGTTTCACCCACTGTTACAGAAGAACCACTGGGTGATGAACACCAATAAGAAGTTGTCACTGTAACACAAGAACCAATTGACAACCTGAGACCAAATCAAAGAGCTGTTGAAACACAAGAACATGTTGTTGAAAGAGGTAAAAGTCAGATTCATTCCATTTTTTTTTTTAGAATGATCAATTGAAAAGAGAATTTTAGAGGCTTACGGGGGAATTGGAAATTCTAAAAGTAGAAAAGGGAGCCGAAAGGCCTCTGCCTCATGATCTGTATTTATTAGTGCAAGCAACCCATATTTTAGGAGGATAGACTGTGCCATTAGAGAAGGTTGAAACACATGAAACATTTAATGGATATTTGTGTCATGAGTGTGGGGATATTTATATATTGGTTGGGTATGAGGTGAAACTTCTTGAGCCCTCATCTTTGGGACTAATCAAAAGATAGGAAGAGCTGGCTGAGGCAACACATAGAAAGAAATCCACTGCCACACAAGAAACAATGGCTAAGGAAGAAGAAAAGTAGACTGATGAAACACCTGTGAATGCCACTGTAACACAAGAACCAGTGGTACCTAATTTAAATATGTAGTCTAAAAAGGATATACAGGAAGTTGTCATTGTAACACAAGAACTAGTGATGGCTAAGAATGTTGAACCAACCCAATCTGAGAGTATCATTGCTACACAAGAACCAGTGGTACCTAATTTAAATCAACAATCTGATGAGGCCACGTAAGAAGCAACTGTCAAACAAGAACCAGTGGTTGAGGAAGAGGAATTACCACAACTAGATAAATTCACTGTTACAAAAGAACCAATGACCCAAGATTAAATTCCTCTAGAAATCAGTGATGAGGATGAAAAAGAAGTTGACCATCATGACACATAAGATAATAGTATATTTTTGCTGGCAGAGATTGATAAATGGAAGCAACAAGTTTCTATGTTTGGAGAAGCAATGATTCTTGTACCAGCCCACAGAAAGGAAATACAAGACCTCAGGGAGAAATACGCTGAATTTTTGACGTCTCAGAAATTTAAATGGGAATAAATGAAGAAGGAATTGGGAGAGTTGAAGAAGATTCAAGCTAAGTTCCAGATTATGCAACAGGATAAAAATCAAATGTATTTGTTAGCAAAAGAGTTGTTGAGTTGTAGAAGCCCTTCTCCCTCATACCTAGTCTTCCTTCATGAACAATTAACTCTTTTTAAGCTTAAAGTTGTTAAGGAAGGAAGGCCTTATAAAATTATTAGTGCCTCTAAGTTTTTAGAAACTTTCTCCAAGAGTGATTTCTCAGATCAACATTCCTTGTGTGAGATTTATTTGCATGAACGAGCCTGCCTCTTGGATATAAAATTTAATCATGTTCCCTATGTAGGATATGTGCATTTGAGAGCCTTCACTTATTTTGTGAACAATCAATAAAAATGGTGGAATGCATTCCACACAATCTAGAATAATAAAGGAGAAGCAACATTATGGATTAGGGGTGAACCCCGTACTCCTATTATTGTTTTTAATATACATCGATATCTACTCTCTTCATCTTACAGGACTAGAAAAGTGACATACCTTCAAAGGTTTGTCATATATTCTTGTGTTAAAACAATTAATGACTAGAAACTGTTTGCATTGGAAGATAGAAGATTTAGATGGGAAGCATCCTCTCTGGCCTTGAGGACCAAGGATCCCTACATTCATGACAATTTTACATATGCTCTATCTTGGGTTCCTATCTATATTGAGTGCATTTAGACTTGTTGTCCACAGTGGTTGGGGATTAAATCTCATTTCCCTCTTATTTGGGTGCCAACAAAGAAGTATCAACATAAGTACAAATTGACTAAGAATACTAAAAGGGAATGTTGGGCATAAGTGATTTATTCTAGGGGCTACAGGAATTTAGAAGATAATGCTGCATCATCCTACAATATTTATAATTTGCATTGGAAAAGTTCATTCCCCGACTCGGACTCTGATTCTGAGTGAGTGAACTTTGAAGTTGCATGGGGACATGCAATGGTGCAATTGGGGGGAGATATTGGGTGCTAAAATTACCCCTTTTTCTTCATCATTTCTCATTCTCTTGTATTAATTCATCTTTGGATCTCTTAATAACAAGTGGAAATGTTTCGCTGAATTTCTGTTAGTGATTAATTCTTTTTACTATTCTTGATTTCCTTTGAAATAACTAGACTAGATTACAACTCATTTCAATGATTCATAAAAAAATTCTTGAGAGGCTACATGATTTTTTTTTATTCATGACATTAAAAATATAAATGCATTAGAGGAATGTTGGTCTCATTGGCAATATATGTCCTATGATGACTGCATAGGAATCTAGTAGGCCAGTACATAGACCATTTTTCACTTCGCTTAGAAACTCATGGCTCATTCCTTTTATGAATACCAACATGTCTTCTCAAAGAAAATATAAATAAACATAATATATTCTAAATAAACCAATCAAGCTACTGCAAATGGCTCAAGCTTCAGTCAAGCATCAAATGAGAACTATAAGCATTCAAGGGACTAACACAATCTTTAATCAAAATAAAACCAAACTTCCAAAGTTGAAAAAATGGTCCAAATGCAAACAACAAACAAACCATTAAAATTTGCCAATATATCAAAGTTACAAATCCAAGAAGTTTCATGCACTTGAGTCTTGAATGAGCCCATTCTTTCTTAGTGAAAGTCTTATTAATTAGTTATTTAGCCTTTAATACTATGACACTATCTATGTGAAGATATAGGTCTCAACTTCATCAAATGCCAGCTTCATTTCGTGTCACGGATAGGAAAAAGAGAATGTCTTAGTTAACTATCAAACCATCAAACTTAAAATAGCTTGGATCAAATAAATGTAGCTTCAATGTTACACTATTTAATAAATTAATGCAAAATATATAACCTATTTTTACCTTAAATGCAATCTCAAATTTACAGATGGTTATCTTTCTCCCATAAAGAATTACCTTTTTCCAATGTACTCCAAAAATAGAGGAACAATTAAGTCAATTAAATCAATAGAGGAACAATTCCATTCATTATTTCTACAATTCCAATCATCAATGGAACATGTAAGTCAAAATAAGAGTCCCCTCATGTATATTGGTTTAGATAGCATCTTGGGGTATATTAATATCCCAGTTCACATAAACATGTTGACCCTCATTTTCTATATTATGAATAGGAAACTTTGTATATGAACTGTTATTATGAGCCTCCAAAACCTTATCTTCCATATGAAGTTAATTAGAGGAATTTGTTGTGTTGTATTCTCCCCTTCTATCACAATCTGATAGCCAAAGAGCTAGTTCTCTATCGAATGGAACATTGTTTATGTCATACTTTGTTACATATAATATTAAACATGTATTCATATGTTTATCAAGCTTATTCCTCAACTTTTACTTCAAGAATGATAGTGCACTAAACATTCTCTCATCCTCCACCGATCCCAAAATCACAGTTTGATATAAATCTGCTAATTTGAAATATTCTGACATATTTTCTTCTAGGTATTGGCTTTCACATAATTTAGTCCATAATCTTGTTATTGCGCCATGTTCTATAGATTTCTCCAAACCACAATATTGAGCTAACATTGTTTGACCAAAGAGATTGTCTTGTTGATACAACTTTGATGTATCTAATATACCTTCAATCTCTTCTCCTTGTACATTGCGATTCTTGCCAAATTGGTGCACTAAAATTTTTAATTTTGCTAAAAATTCAACTCTTTTAGCCTCTCTATTGTGTTCAGGGTTCCAATATTGAGGGTATACCACAGACATGGCCTCCAATAATTTATCTCAAGGAAATCGTTCCCTTATCTCTGATGCTAATGATTTTGCAATTTCTATCACGTTGCGCTTCAATGAAATCACAACATTGTTGAATTGGTCTCTTGACACATGGCATTCTTCAGTGATTCATCCCATATTACTAACATAATGAAATGGAACCATATACCCGCGAACTTCCATACATAGTATTCCTTTTCCATCAAACTTCAAATAATTTTCAATATTTTCTATATCGATGATAGTATTCCAACGTTTAAATGTTGGACATGTGAAAGACTCTGGCATCGTATACAAATTATCCAATTGAAGACATGCTAATTTTCTTGTATGTATGTATTCTCCAATAAACATTGTGTGACTTTGAGACATTTTCACAAGGACATTCATTTCATAAAGCATAGGAAGAATTCCGGTCAATGTTAATAATGTCTCTATATCAATTAATCGAAAGAGAAGATCTTGATCTTTGTCTACACTAAAGCGATATTCATACATCACCCCTACTAGGGGTTGGTACTCATTAAATAGTCTTTGAGCTGGTCCATTCAATGAGATCCATCTTGTATCAACATATTTTAGTAGATTTTTTCCATCTGTAACACCCTCAACAAATTGTTGAAACTCTTTAAATCACTCAGGACTACGACAAAAGTATGCATGAGTTTCACGTACAAGATATTCAACTTTTGAAACTAGTGGAAACTTGCTTACTATTTTAAATGCAAGATTCATTATATGAGCCATACAATTAATACTAATAATAAATGGTGAAGTTGATAGTTGTAGTTTTACATAAAGGACATTCCTTTGCCCTTGCATGACTGCTTCTCCATCTGCTCCGACGCATACCAACTTTTTTGCAATCACTAAATGATCCATACCACCAATTTCCTTGAAAGTCTTGATGACAAGTTCATAAATATTTTGAGTTGTAGAATTCTCCCTCATTTTATGAATCCCAAGTAAATATGAATTCCTAACATGATCATTAACCATATAAGTGCTCATGCAAATCCATGAAGTATTATCAATAGTTGTAACTTCATCCAAAGACAATGAAAAAAACCTAGCATTTGCAGTATTCTCTTTCAAATCATCCTTTTATACTTGAGCTAGATATTTTGCCCATTCCCAACCACTCGTTACTAACCAATGAGAAGATGGAAAATTTGTCACTTCAATAAAAGATATAAATTTCTTGTAATCTGGAAAATCTGTCATAGGATGACCTCTAGACAAGATGTGAAATGTAGTGATTAATTGCATTATCTTGGATAACACATTTCTTTCCATCGTCTTTCCAAATAGAGATGTGATGGTTCCTCCACTTACCTCGAGTTTTCTCTTACTGATTAAGTATTTATTATATTCATCTTCATATTTGACATGTCAACATTCCTTAGAAGATTTCCATTTGATAATAGATTTCTCTTTGCCATTTACAATTTCCTTATCATACACCTTTCCTGCATGCTTCTCTATTGTATCTAACTTCATCTACAATTTTAATGTCTTTCCAAGTTTCCAACTATATATAATACATCTAACTTCTCGTGAAGCCTCTTTCTCATTTGTTGGAGGTATGGTTCAATAAATGGAAATTTTGAGACCCATTTCGATTGGAATTGTCTCCCTATGTCCCATTGGCCTTTTTTCCTTTTCCGTGATTGTGAATGGTTTGTGTTTCCTTCCAAGAAAAAACCTTCAACATTGTTATTGTCAATTTCTGGTGAAAGCATCTCAATTTTATCACTAGAGGAACCTATTTCATCATCTATTATATGGATATTAAATGCATTCTCAAAAGAGTTGACATCTCTTTGAATTTCACTGATGGGTTTCTCAAAAGAGCTTGAATCATGAAGAGAATTTGGGTTCTTGGATTGAGGCTTTTGAAAGTAAGAAAATGCATCCCTTTGTTTTGTTGTTTTCTTTCCACAATTGTTGTTTGACATCTCACTGAAATTTTCACAATTAGAATTTCAAATCGATCTAGAAACCAAAAGTGAAACCTGCATGAGAAAAATAATATAAAATTAGTCATCCATTTGGCAAGTCAACACAAATGCAAGAGATATATTAATTTTAAGAACTCAATTATTCTAAACAAGTTACAAAACCAACAATATTTATCTAAAAATAAATCACTTCAATATACACAATATACATAACTATTGATCTACTCCAATCACTAACCCAAACAATCACTCATCATGACCTAAAGCCTCTGCTATCCTGGAGGGTCGAGGTTGGGTGGGCTTTATCATTGATCAAAATGACACTTGTGAGTAGAAACACACAAGCAATGAGCATTGGGGAACAAGGTGTTGAAACACTGTGTTTCAACACCAGCTTGTGAGAATGATTTAAAAATGCCATTGGCTCAAAAAATTAAACATAGAACTACTGATCTACTCCAATCAGTAACCCAAACAATCACTCGTCATGACTTGAAGCCTCTACTATCCTGGAGGGGGGGTGGGCTCTATCACTGATCAGGATGACACTTGTGAGTAGAAACACACAAGCAATGCATTGAGAAAACGATGTTGAAACACTGTGTTTCAGCACCAACTTGTGAGAATGATTTAAAAACTACCAGTTAATTTATCCAAACTGTGGGTAACCTCAAAAACTTAAACACAAAACTAATGATCTACTCTAATCACTAACCCAAACAATCACTCGTCATGACATGAAGCCTCTGCTATCCTAGAGGCTAGGTGGGCTCTATCACTAATCATGATGACACTTATGAGACGTGCGTGGAAACACACAAGCAATGAGCATTGGGAAAATGGTGTTGAAACACTGTGTTTCAACACCATCTTGTGAGAATGATTTAAAAATGCCCAGGTAATTTAATAATTTATCCAAATTGTAGTCTGTGAGTAAGCTCAAAAACTGAAACACAGAATTATTGATCTACTCAAATTGGCAGTCACTAACCTAAAAAATCACTCATCGTGACCGGAAGCCTCTGCTATCCTGGAGGATGGGTGGGGTTGTGGGCTCTAACACTGATCATGATGACACATGTGTGATGTGCATGGAAACACACAAACAATGAGAATTGAGAAAACGATGTTGAAACACCATGCTGAAACATTGTGTTTCAACACCAACTTGTGAGAATGATTTAAAAACACCCAGGTAATTTATCCAAACTGTGGGTAAGCTCAAAAACTTAAAGACATTACACATAACTACTAATCTACTCTAATCACTAACCCAAACAATCACTCGTCATGACCTGAATCCTCTGCTATCTTGGAGGTTGGGTGGGCTCTATCACTGATCAGGATAATCCTGATTCCCTACTAGAATATGCACTTAATGAATGCCTTGTTAGAACATTTTAGAAATTTAGAATTTAAACTTTGAAAGTCTTTTCGGTTTTTATCCTTAAAAACAAATCACAAAAAAGCTTAGGAAAATTGTTTTTCATTGAATAAAAATATGTTTGTTATATCTTGACAAGGTGCTTCCAATATCATCCACTAAATAATTTTAGTCGACCAGATCAACAGTTCTCGTGATTTCGAAGTTTTAAAGTTGCGCGAGTATTAAACAAAATAAAATTACAAATACAAAGGCACTTCGGGAGTTTAAATTCAGAATGCCTAAAAAAAAAAAAAAACCCGAAGTTGCAAAGCTCGGAGTCCCGAAGACAAGTTCCCGTGAAAATATTTTAAATAAAATCGGCTGATGAGTCACATGCCACCTGTCAAAAACTTCATTTTGGCTGACACGTGGCACTCTTTTTTGGGCATTTTTGTCATATCATTCGCACGTTTTTAGGTGACATGTTTCACTCACCTTTTTCATGACATGTCATTGAAAGTGACATCATCACTTCCACATCACTCCGGGAGATTGTTCTTCTGGAGATAAATCAAAGAACATGTTCAAAAACGTCGGAGCACCGAAATATTGAAGCACTTGTGATAATGATAAATAAGATACTTAGCAAACTTAATTAATTAAAATTTAAAACATGTTTCATTAGTCATGATTAATGATAAGTAATCACTCCATAGATTCAGCCTTCAGGAGATATCTATTGTCTTGCATTAAAAACCCCCGAATGTCGAACTACCTATTCCCGAAGTACTCAGTGACTCACCGCACATACACACACAATTTGTTTTTGATTATTTGCTCTGTGAATTTGGCCTTCGGGAGATATACGCCATGTTGCATTCAAAACTCTCGAATGTCGAAGTTTCAAAGTAATTAAAACTAAAAGAAACTTTAAACCATGATTAATTAAAATCATAACCCCCATAAGATATCCATTGTTTTTCTTTCATAACCCTCGAATATCGAACCACCGAATTATGTTATCTTAATTACATCCATTAGTTATAATAATACACCCAGTTGGCATCAAATATTGGGATAAGTTTTGCAAATTGTGACCACCAAATTATGTTATCTTAATTACATCCATTAGTTATAATAATACACCCAGTTGGCAGCAAATATTGGGATAAGTTTTGCAAATTGTGACCACCGGGTAATAAATTTGATAGATTTTGGAATGATTATTCTATCAGTAGATTAATACAAAAATAGCTAGACATTAAATTTTTCTATAAATAAAGGAATTTCAAGTTTCAAATCATTTCACCATTAGCATTTGAAATTTTCGTATTCAGGAATCAACATTGTGAGCTCACGGGTTTTGCTTCTCGCAGGAAGTTTAACTTCATCTTTTAAAACCATGGTGTTGCACAAAACATGAAAGAAGAAATATTTATCGACTAATGAATCAAACCCAAATGCAGATATACTCTTAGATACTACTGCTCGATTGACAGATGCCACCAAAGCTTGGAAACAAGTTTATGACATTTTGGAGCACGAACTTTCTTTCTGTCTAGATGATTCAGCGGAAGAAGATGATGATACATTTTCATCTAAGCTTAGACTTGTGGCGAAGTTTGAATTACATAAATTTGTTGCTCGGCCTAAACTTATGCATTACACTGATATGATGAGTTGGGCTCTGGAACACATGGATATCCCAACAAGAAGGATATTCAATCACTAGATGACCTTCGTCAACTCTTTTCGACCCGAGGATATTCAAGTAATGTATAAATTATCTTCTAAACCTAAATATACCTACAATTCATCGTTTATATTGAAGTTTGAGGATGAGGAATGCACTAAATATGATAGAACCTTCCACGATATAGTGAAAACCTGGTGGTGTAATCCAAGAAAGTTCAAATATGATACCCATGGTGTATATTATACAACATCCTGTGATGCCCATATCATGTATATCACCATGATTCTCTATAGAATGTTCGGTAGGAAAAATCCTGCGCATTTTACTGTAGAATGGGTTCCCATAATCCATGAGATTGTTGAGGGTTACACTTTTGATTGGGGAAAAATGTTGTCATAAAATTTAGCTAAGTAAATTATGGAATACAAGATGCTAAAATCTAAAGGAGAACATGCCCCCTTTTATATGTCTGCATTCATTATGGACGCAATCTATTTTAGGACTCCATTTCCTCTCATGAATTGAAGTTGGACTCCTACTAGCACTGAGACCATACATTTTTATCACTCTAAATTATGGGACGAAAATTGAAAGGACTTCTTTTATGAAATTTTTCATAATGTAGTAATCCCAATTCATGAAGCTATCTATGGACAACATCCCCCCAGAATTTCATAATTGATCATTGGAAATTTGGGTGCTATCGCAGATTGGTATGTTGAGGAAATTTTTTCTTATATCAGAGTGTTCGAATGTTATTTATCTTCGCATGCTCTCCCCAGATTCCTACCTCAAAGAATGGTTTGTAGAGAAATAGCTTATCAAAAAATCTCGGGAGGAATAACTAAAGAATTGAAGGCGACACAGAAGAGAGTGTGGCCAACATTTCCCATACAGGTTGGTGTGTTTTCATTATCTGATTTTGGACACTCTAAGGTTGAAGCTTCAGCCTTGGAAGATATCAAATTGGTTGATATTGAGTATAAAAGGCATGATCCTCATAGGGTGGTTTAAAATCATCTAGCTCAATTCAATATGAAAAGATATATACATGAAGATCCCCCCTATGATGAATTTTTTCAGAGGAGTAAGATCACACAATCAAGTTGAAAGAAGATTTCAAAATTTTCCTCAAGATCAACAGTCAGGCTTCCTCAGTTTTTAGAAGCACAAAAGGAATAGTTTTCCCAAGGTCTTGCAGGGAGAACATAATCCAACTTCATAGGTGACAAAATTGATAGAGCCCAAGAAACATAGCTTGCATGAGGATAAGGCTAAGGAAGGGGTGAAGAGCTTAGATACATTATCCAAAGATGCATTAATATAAGTACCAAGTAAAGATGAACAAAAAATATTAGCATCATTTGAGGCTTTAATGAATCACGAGAATACTTCTCCTTTCTCATCTCCAAATACCGAAACTCCAGTGAAAGATGCCACAAACCCAGAAGGATCTACTGCACTCATTTCTCCCATACCATTAATAACTCCTCTAGCAACAAGTTTTGAGTTACCTAGTTCAGAGATTATCAATATAGATGACCTCACACCTATTACACTTGAAGAAATGCCTCCATCAAAATTCTTTTTCAACAAGAAAAGGAAGGCCATCATAAGAAAGGAAGCTTGACAGAAAGAAGGAGTAATTACCAAAAAGAAAAAAATGATATATGATGGACATGTACAAAGTGAAACTGAATTTGCAAAAGAAGTTGCAGACTCATTGGGAGCCTTTGCAACTGCTAACCAGTGGTCAATGGATAATATCACAAAACAACTGGAACAAAAGAGTCTTCTGGTTGAACAATTGCATAATGATATGCAATAGATGGAAATGACTGCCAGAAATAAAATCAATTTTGATAAAGAGCAAATCAGACAGGGTTTTTAGCAATAGATAAAGTAATTGAAAGACAAACTGGAATTAAGTGTTCAAAATCAACAGGTGATAAACACTATGATTTCCTAGAGAGACATGTTAATAGAGCAGTTCCAGTCTCAAATAACTTTATTTGAGAACACATGAATGTATATCACTGCATTTAAGAAGCACACATCTGAAATAAATGGAAAGATGGAAACTATCCAGCAAGACCTATACCAAAATATGGATATTATTCAAAGACATTATCAAGTGATTAATAATTCCTTGAAGAATATTCATGAAAAGGATAAGGAAGCCTATACAACCAAGTCCAAATTCCAAGAACTCATAGTATGTAGACAAAAAATCAATGTACCTCGACTTGCCCCTTTTTCACAATATGAGAAGATAAAGGGAGAAATGGCTTTAAAGGTCTCGGAAAAAAATCTTGAAGAAAGTTAGAAGCTGGCTAGAGAAGCAAAGGAAGCTTGTATTAACACTCTCTCAGTTGTAGAGCTGGAAATGGCCGAGTTTGATGGCAGTTCTATCCCTAATACAGTTGGACAAATAGAGATTGAAAGGAGCAAAGAGAATTCAAAGAAAATTAGAGAGAGTGTACAAAGTGCTATCCAACATGTAGATCATGTTGATTTACAAATGATAAATGATCTGTTGGTAAAACCAATCTTACAACATCAGGTTACAACAAATGCAGTGGTGAAAATTCAAGATAAATTACCTTTGGTACACAAAAAGGTTTTCGCATTTGAGTTGAATGCAAATGTCGAACCTTCCAAATTTGTTGTGGAATTAATGGAACTGTATGCTCAATTCAATGATAAGAAAAAACCAAGTATGTCCATGAGCAGATAAAGGACAAGTGAAGTGCCAACAAACCAAAGACATCTTAGCAAATTCAGAAAAATATGCATTGTATATTTTAGTTTTGATTATATTCTATTTTTGAGATCAAAGAATGTGGAATTTATAACTACTTTTGGTTAATACATTTTTGTATAAATTAATAGATCTAATATCTATTCAAGCCTCAAGGCTTATTCTTTCTGAATGTAAAACATAACTCATTGAATATCAATAGAAAAGAGAAGGCAAAGATTCTACGTCTCATTTTTCTTGAGTTATGTGCTTTCCTTGTATTTTCATTTCCATTTTTCCTTGTATTTCCATTTTCTTGATGACACTTGTGAGTGGAAACACACAAGGAATGAGCATTGGGAAAACGGTGTTGAAACACCGTGTTTCAACACCATCTTGTGAGAATGATTTAAAAATGACCAGGTAATTTATCCAAACTGTGGGTAAGCTAAAAATCTTAAACACATAACTATTGATCTACTCCAATCACTAACCCAAACAATCACTCGTCATGACATGAAGCCTCTGTTATCCTGGAGGCTAGGTGGGCTCTATCACTGATCATGATGACACTTGTGCGACGTGCGTGGAAACACACAAGCAATGAGCATTGAGAAAACAATGTTGAAACACTGTGTTTTAGCACCATATTGTGAGAATGATTTAAAAACGCCCAGGTAATTTAATAATTTATCCAAACTATAGTCTGTGAGTAAGCTCAAAAAATGAAACACATAACTACTGATCTACTCCAATTGGCAATCACTAACCCAACAATCAATCATCATGACCTGAAGCCTCTTCTATCCTGGAGGTTGGGTGGGGCTGTGGGCTCTATCATTGATCAATATGACACTTGTGCGATGTGCATGGAAACACACAAGTGATGAGCATTGGGAAAACAATGTCGAAACACAGTGTTTAAACACCATGTTTCAGCACCAGGTTGTGAGAATGTCAATGATTTAAAAACACCCAGGTAATTTATCCAAACTGTGGGTAAGATTAAAAAATTAAACATGTTACACAAAACTACTAATCTACTCCATTCACTAACCCAAACAATCACTCATCATGACATGAAGCCTCTGTTATCCTGGGGGTTGGGTGGGCTCTATCACTGATCAGGATAATCCCTACTAGCATATGCACTTAATGAATGCCCAAAAAAACTTTGCTACTAGCGGAGTGAAGAACCATGAGCCCATAAATGATAAGATATTAAGATTATCCCTGCACAATCGTGACAAATTTAAAAATTTGAAGAGAGGGATCAGAAGCCACTTATGACTTACCTGATATCAATATTCAAGGTGTTGTAGGGGCTAGTCTGGCAACCAAAAACATTGACACAGAGCGACTGAAAAGATGGCAAGAACTCGACGCTTTATCCTCCTGTAATTTGCAAATTTTGACAATAGAATTTCGAGTTGGAACTTGGTCTTTGAAGATTTCAAGCTAGGCATGGCTGAATATTTCAAGTCAAACCACTTGGATCTATTAATATTGAGAATCACCATCAAATTGGGGAATTATTTTTGAAACCCACGACCGAGTCACCGAATTCATGTAAAAACTCCAAATTGGGGGCATCCTCTGTAAAACTAAAAAATCCAAATCGATGGGCGAAAAAACCCTAAGGCCAATGGCCATTCCCAAATAGAGGCGAATCATGGTCCTTGGACCCCATGAAAAAACTAAATAGTAAAATTGTGGGTGAAAACCCCGGAAGATCGATGGCTACTCCTAGAAATCGGGCGAAAGGGAGGATGACCGCCATTTTTCCAAGGTGAAAATGTAATTAATATTTAAATTTCAACCGTCATTTTCAGGCTAAATATATAATTAATATTGTTTTAAAAATAAAAGGGGGACGAATTGGGATTAATATGTTTTTTTTTTTTAATATATAAAATTTGTGCTGCCAAAATTGGAATGGGCTAGATTTCGCCCATGGGAAAAATTTGCCCCTAAAATTTTCTATGCTTCTCATCATCAATCTCCTCATAGTCAAAGTACTTGTATAAGGAACTTATCTAGTCAAGAATTTCTTCCACACCCAAATTACCTTCATACATTAGGACTTCCATTTTTGTTCTGGCTCCCAGCTTGACAACAAATCTCAACAATCGCTCTTTTGTTGCCTTTTCTCCTACATCTTCTTCTTCTACTTCTACACCTTCACTTTCAGCTTCACTAACATCACCATCTTTTGATGCTCTCCTTTGTGTTGTTTCCATGGCGTCTAACCTCACACAAAGTTGTCTCATTTCTTCCTCCATGGCTACAATGACCACAGGTCTCTCCCTACGTCTCCTTGATGGCATGATTTTAAATTTTCCTTTTTCACAGAGCTTATTCCAATTATCTGATACCAATTGATGCAAACCCCCTCCCCTCCTTCGAGGGCTCACACGACCTCCCGGTCTAGGATCAATTTACACAAGAGCCGGAGTGGTTCTCGGGTCCCCACATAACCCTTAAAATTATTTACAGTGGGCCTTTTCTTCCTTACTTGCGTGAAAACACATGTTCCTGAGGGTCTCCTTACTCTAGCAGAGTCTTCATATGACCTCGGACCAAAAACTAGGGCTTAAAATTTCAAAAGTGACAACTTCTGCGCTCTGGAGATTTGGGCTTCGGGAGTCTTTCCCTCAACACCTTCAAAAACCTCTGAATGTCGAATTGGCGAATTCCTAGACTAGCGCTTCAGAACTCTGGGATTCAAAAGATCAACCAAAAAAACTCTTCAAAGCCTCCTAATGCCGAACTGGTGAATTCCCGAAGGTTCAAGGATCAATGATCCATGCTTACCCCACAACTAATGACTACGATCTACTCCGAAACTCCAAGCTTCGGGAATTCTGAGACTTCAACACAAACTGTTTCCCGAATCGCCGAATGCCAAAGTGGCGAAGGGTAGGGATCCCACGGTCAATGTGTCCTTGATAATGAATGGACTGGATTTTCTCCGAGCTTCGAGACTTTGGCCTTTTCATGCCAAATTAACTTTGACCCACAATCCCCCAGATAGTCGGACTTCCAGATACTCGTTAATCTATGGACATGTGTCCCTGTCAACCAATGACCCAGATTTGCTTCGGACTTCGGGGAATTCACCTTCTTTACAAAAAACACATGAAAATCGCCAAAGCAGCGAAGTCCGAAGGACTCAAGGTTTCAACGCATGCGCTTCTTACCTGGATCCAACAACTGTGAGGGAGTTCTAGCTTCTCCGGAACATATCTCGTTTGTCCACCTTGAAACAAATAGATTTTCCTCTTCCTCAAGCTTCTTCACTTGTAGAACTTAGGCTCTGGTGCACGCCTTGCGCTTCCCTTACAGTCTAGCAATTAGACTGTTCTCGCCTTCTACACTCCTTGCATAGATTATGAGCACTATTTCTCTATCTCTCCTCTAAGATTCTTCAACACTTAACAAAGTGTTGATTCTGTGCACACTTTGCACCAATATCCTCTCTAAGATTTTATACTCCTATGAGTATAGGTGCACTCCTTGCGCTCGCTCTGTGTAAACTTACACAATCTCTCCTGAACCTTTGAACATGTAACATTTTGACTACGCTCCATGCGTGGGCACTTTGCACTCCTTGCACTGAGTTTCTAGAAGAGAAACAATTGAAACTTAAAATAACATCAAGGATTCATTCAACAAGTCATTAAGATGCATGCACACACATAAAACACAAAGATAAATATCACATAATTTACCTAGTTAATTAGAGACTAGCAAGCTCAGAAATATGAAGGCAGTCCTTTTTTCTTCCATATTCCTTCAGAAAAACATTTACAAGGTTTTCTACCATAGCTCTCAATAGCTTCTTTCAACTTTTAAAACAACTAACAATGGCTAAAAACAACCTCATTCGGGCATAGATTACATCTATTTATACATGAGGGGGATTCTCAAGCCTTCCCTCCAGACCATCCTAGTGATTTAATATCATAATTAAAGAATCCTACCACTAAGCTTATTTTTTTTTTTTAAATAAAAATACAGGTCCTGTTATATTAATATAGAAAAATTACAGAGTTCTATTGAAGTGCCAGATGTCCCGCCTGGAAAGGAAACTGAGACAGCTGGCCATTTCATGCTAGCTTCCAAACTCAAAGTGTTAGTCTGCCATCCTGCTCGAATTAAACCAGGATGCATGGCCAACCTTAGTAATAGTCTGTTCTTTATTATACTACCGCTATCATTTCTATAAGCTAAGTGAGCTATAGGTCTGGTTTGCATCAAAAGAAAAGAGTTTCTAACAGTAAACAAACAGGAAAACCTCTTAGCCAGTGTCCTCGTCTGACTGGAAAACAAACAGGAAAACCTCTTAGCGTAGGCCTGCGCGCAGGTGGGGCATTGGCGCCTTGGGCTGGCGCCAGAGTAGGTAGCGTAAAGCATATCCAGGCATTGATTGATGCGGATGGCTCTAAAAATTTGGTCGTCCACCAGGCTACGAACATCGAAGATTAATTCCAGGTGCTCCGAGTGAAGAACTACCACTAAGCTTATTACAATAAATATTGATTTACAATATTCATATCTGAGGCGATGCTCAGGATTTGTACAAACTACGACCCATTAAAGGAACTTTACACTTATTCTTTCACAATACAATGGCTCTCTCTTCATTGAGCCTGACAAACTTTATTACATTAAATGATAAATTTAAAACAAAATGAGAAGGCTGGTGCTTCTCTATCCTCGAGATCTTCTCCCTCCTTGTGTTGTTGTGCTAGCTGCTAATGCGCTACTAAGTAGGAGTGATGTTTCTGCATCAAGAAGTCAATATCTCTCTTTGGTGGAAATATTGGCATCTCAAATACATATTCATACTCCTTTAATACTGGATAATCTTTGAGACTTATTTGCGACATATATCTGGCATCCTTTCCTAAAACTTATTTTCAAATATAATGTTGAAATCTCTCTAAGGAATATAGCTCTTGTAATAAGTTGCACCATCCTTGAATTTCGTTCCTCATCAAGGCATGTGAAAGCCTTGTATCAATCTAGGATAGCACGATGCTTGTCCAACCAATCCATACCAATTAAGAAATCATATGATCTAAGTTGTATGATATTCAAATCTTCCTTAGTGCTAACTCCATTCATGCTTACTGAACAATCCTTGAGAAGTTCATTTATGTTCCTCTTGGTTCCAATGGCTAGATGAACCAACCAAGACTTTTCATGCTTACATCTCTTCAATTTAAACCTTTCAACTATTTTGGATCTATATAGTTATGTCTAGCTCCATAATCAATCAAAATAACTATGGGTTGATTTTCAATCTTACCTTCTACCTCAATCATGTGGGATTGGTAGTCTTCTTGCATGTTTTCCAATGATGCATGAATCCCTGGCATGCTCCTACCCACATCGTCCATTGTAACAACCTTTTGAATGTTATGCATAGTCCTCATCCTATCCCCCTTATGAGGACAATTGTTGGTTGTTTATCCAAGTTATACCTTTAACGTGATTGACCCAGGTTCAGGTCTACTAAGGATCCAACAAAGCCTCTAAAAATATCGGCCCTACTGGTAAACCAGAAGGTAGCGCAGCGCACAGAGTGCCCTGCGCAGTCTCACCCGATATAGTCTTAATGGGTGACTACAATAATCAAGTGCTTGCAGTCCAGGACTGAATGGAGATCTGTGAAGTGCATGCTGTGAATTATACCCATTCATTAAAGCATTATACTGTCATTCTCATTCATGCATGTAGTGTAACTATATCCATTAATTCATTCATACACAATTCTAACATCTACTCATAGACAGTAAAAGAGATACAAACATTCAATCACAGAACACAGGTTTTACCGTGGTTCACCCCCCTGGGATACGTCCACAAAGATCTAGCTCTCAAGCTCTTTTATTATGGTGGTTCCAAAACTACAACATCACGCGCTTTACAATTCATTCTTAGTCGGGTCGAGATCTATTATGAGACGGAATATATCACACCAGGCTCCTCAACATGTGATCTAACCCTCGAGATATACCCTTCTGATCCTCTACAGCTCGACAACCTACAAAATTGGATCGGATTATAGTAGTATTATAGACCAACTACTTCTTCTCAAGTGAGTAACACTCCATAAATAAGATCCCTTGAACTCCCCCCGCCCTACATAGACCTCCTAGGTATCTATATATATGAATTTTTGGCTCAACAACCGTTACAATGTATTACAAAAACCCCGACCCTAGCATCGTTAGGTCTCCCAAGCATGCATGCATGATGCTTTTCCTTCCAACTGTCGCTTTCCTAATGCATGCCTTTCTTTCTGATTTGGCCTTCTTCCAACAGGCACCCAACACTGACATGTGGCTCGTCCCAAGCCACCTAACCCTTATGTGCTTTGTCGATCTCTCTTGCGATCAATTGGAATTTCTCCGTGAGCTCTGTTGCTTGGGTTTGGGCCTGTGCGGTCTTCTCCTTGAGTGCATCCAATACTTGCACTGCAATCTCGTCGCGGACCATCCTTGCAAATTCTGCCTGGGTTTGTGCCATGTTCATTTTGGCTTCCTCTGCCTGTGCAATGACCTCTATTGCTCGCTCCTAGAGCAGTTCCATTTGAGCCTGGCGCTCGTTTTTCTATGTTTGCGCAGCAATGAGTTCTGCCTGCAGTTTCTTCATGTCCCGCGCTCCTTTGAAGCGCTCCATGATCAGAATTTTATTCTACCTTTGCTTGAGGTCCTAGATAGTTGCACTTATCCTTTCTCCTTCCTGGGCCCACTACTAGACTTATTGATCCTCTTCTAGCTTTGTCCAGAGTTGTGTTGCTTTCTCAAACAAGTCGGTCACCGCATGGAATTGTCACTCTATCTCCTTTATCTTTGTTGTTGCCTCTTGTTTCCTTTGCTCCTTCGCCTCTGGTGGAGTGGTAGGTGTGATATGCTTCCATAAGTGCTCGATCTCTTGTTGGTATTGATCGATTTTTTGCACAATATGATCAATCTTCTCTCTCATTGTGAGTTCGACCGTCTGCGCATTCTTTGAGATTTTCTCGTAGGCTATGACCACTTTCTACTCCAGCCCATTCGCACAATCATTATCATCTTTGGTCTTGAGCTTAGCCTGCTTGGGTATCAATTCCATCATGTCATGATTGTCCTTCTTCTACTGCAATTCAGTTGTATATGTGTGTGTGAGAGACTGTACCTCATGTGCAACACTGACTTGCACTTTGTACAAGGCCTTGGTTGGTATTTGCGTCAATACCAATTGTATTTGATCCAAGTCCTTTAGGGGTGTCTGCCCCATGATTTCGTCCATGCGCAACATGTTGGATGTGACGTGAAATGTTGATCTCGATTGTGTTATCATCTAGATCATGTCCTGCTCGATTGATCCAGCTTCACCTCCTATCTGTGATGCGGATGAGCCCGTTTTTACGTTGTTGTCTGCTGCCTGCGCTTCTCCGAGCTTCCTAAGGATTTGTCATATGTGTGCTAGCTCTTCCTCAATTCTATCCCTTTGGCACACAAAATTCTCGAAATCCTCGAAATCCTCGACTGTGCGATCCTGGATCATTTGGGCCACCATGTACGCATCATCCTCAATGATCGTGTATTCTGGGGGCACTTTGTGTGCCTTCGCCTTCTTTCGCGCACCCCCCGTCTGGGTGACTAGCCTTTCTCTTGTGGAATAACACTTGATGTAGTTCCCTGTGCTACCTCAACCTATTTCTGTTGCACCTGAGGTGCCTGTGTGTTGTTCTTATTCCCCGTCTGGGCGCCTGTCTTAGATGTCCCCCCTTTTTTCTTTTGTGCCTTTTTCTGACCTGTACTTGGTTTCTTCAACACTATTCTATCCTCCGGTTGTGTTTATTCCTATCTTACCTCCTCCTCATTTGTATCTGCGTGTATTTCTCGAATGAGAACTGGAATCCTCCAGTCATCTTGCCAATCCTTAATGTCCATCTTTATGTCTGCCTCCTTGATGCAGTAGCATAGTTGTAGCCATTGATTGTCGAGATATTTCCATGCCTAGAACCACATTGCATTTCTAGTGGCTTTGAAGTTGGCTATGCCCTGATACTATGCAATTTATTCCAGTGTTACCCTCCAAGTGTTGGTGATGTTGTTCTATATGTCGCTGAGATAGCCTTCAAATACAGTTGCATTCGCTTTTCTTTTCTTGGAGTATGAAGCGACCCTGAGTGATAAGTATCGTCCTCTGTGGCAAAAAATGAATACTTCGGCTCCTTCCATCCAATAACGACTATCAAGATGAGTAGTCATGAATAATGAAATTATGTTCCCAGATCCTGTGCATCCTTGTAGTTGTCTAGGAACAGATTCAACAAATAAGGGGCCCAATTGACTATGGTGCCCTTGACACATTTTGCTGCAGCTGTGACAACCCTGTTCGGGACTTCATCCTTGCGACATTTCCTAAGTAATTTTCATGCCATAATTTTTGTGGCCATTCTTGTCGCGATGTCACTAATACACCTGATGATGATTCCGCATGACCCCCTTTCAGTGTTGTATTTCTTTTTCATTTCCTTGGCCAGTTCTTTCTCCTTTGTTTTGTCCTCCAGGAACTATGTGAGATCCTCCCCCTGTAATGTATGCGATGAGATCTACGTCTATTGAGATGAGTTGTTCCAGCCATATGTATCCACCATGTGTGACTTCCATCAACTGCTTGATGTAGTTGTTTGCATATTGGCCCCTCCCAAAGTGTGGCAGGTCCAACATACCTAGAATCTCGATTTTGGCCAGTTCTACTGCCCACAGGACTGGTTGATTAATTGGTTCACCAAAGGGTCCTATACCCACAATTTGTAGGTAGACTCACTTGGAAAACTATGGGAACTTGTCCGTGTCCATTACATCATGGTTTGAGTACCTCAATTTCTCTTTGTGGCCTAATAAATTTGTTCTTACACGTACCCCTTTCAGAATGCATGACAAGTCAATGGTTGTAGTGGATTGCCTGTGCAGTGACCTATGTACTGTCTACTTGCCCTTACGTTGTGGTGGCTGACTCGAGGTTCCAACCTCCATTGTTTGTTCTTCGGCATACTCCTCTGTTCGGCCAGTGACATCTTCCACTGCTCCCTCCTGTGGTTGTTCTAATGTGGTTTTCTGTGATCTTT
The DNA here is from genome assembly GCA_009831015.1 of Picea engelmannii. Lineage (NCBI taxonomy): Eukaryota > Viridiplantae > Streptophyta > Pinopsida > Pinales > Pinaceae > Picea > Picea engelmannii. The sequence goes on along the minus strand of ML776953.1, from coordinate 389,191 downwards.
CTAGCACATACGTTTCTTCTTAGTTCAGAGCCGTCCCATTGAATCTCGAGGCTTCTTAAGGGTTTTCGAGGTTCACTTGGTTACCTGCGTCCTCATCCTGTTGGCCCTTTCCTTCTTCCGGCGTATCAATGTCCATACCTACTGGTGTTGTCAACTAGTTTTCCTCCACAATAGGTATGGGGCTTCCTTGTGTTGTATCGGGCAATGAGATTTCATCCACATTGACGACTTTTGGGGGCTGAGATGGTTGTTGTTCACTTCCCTGTGGTTGCGATTGTGTTTTGGTACTACTTCGGGGTTGTCTAGAAGTCTGGATCAGTTCTCCCTGTTTGGGTTGTGCCATGGTGGTAAAGTTGTCGTTCACCGAGCTCAGTGGCCTCTACAATTTTCACTCTCTGCTTCGTATGCTCTATCGCTATGTGCTTTCCCCGATTACACAATAAATTTTCCGCTCCCACATGTTTTCTTTGTATCGACGTCGTGTGAATCTTGTCAGAGACGTTACCACGATTTTGCTTTAATTCAATCGTCGGTTCCCGTGTACTTTCCATTGATTTCCCTTACCGTCGTGAGTTGGCATGATTAATGCGGCATCCCGTCAGTCGTTTCTAGCATTCAATTCCGATAGCCACCGTCAGTTGGCGCTTCTTTTGTCGCATCCACCTTTCCCACTTGTTTCTGTTTTGTAGTGATTGTTGGACTTGTTGTTGTCGGGATATCATTTCTGAGCATGCATGCTCATTCTATTTTCAGCGCACTATGCCTCTGTTGTTATCTTTTGGTATGTGGGATTTTTTATTTTTTTTATTGCGCGGTGACTTTCATGTTGTGGGTGGTCGATTGTCCTTGTACAACTTTAGTCGGCTCCCATTGATCATCCGTCTGAGTTCTATGCCTTCTAAGTCCTTCAACTGTATGGATCCCCCACCTGTGATAGTTTTTACTTCGTATGGTCCTAACCAGTGCATTATGAGTTTTCCTGGGTGTTGAAAGGATTTACTGTCATACATCAACGCTAAGTCTCCCTCCTTGAAATTTTTCTTCTTGATATGTCTGTCATGCCAAGCTTTGTCCCTTTCTTTCTAGACTTCTTGGTGGAACCCTGCTAGGATCCTATCTTCCTCCATGACCATTAGTTGATTCAGCCTATCCTTTATTGCACCTCATTTTGTCATGTTCGTAATCGCTGCTATGCGCAGACTGGGTACCAAGAATTCTAGTGGCACCACTGCATCTTGTCCATATACAAATATGAATGGTGTTTTTCCTGTCAACTTATTGCATGTGGTCCTGTATGCCCACAATACTGCTGGTATATTTAGGTCCCAATCATCCCTATTGACATTACAGATCTTCGTCAATGCATTTTCAATAATTTTGTTAAAGGCTTATACTGCTCCATTTTCTTGTGCATGATATGGTGTACTCTTTTAATGATGGACTTCAAATTCCTCGGTCATAGCCTTAATAGTATTGTTAATAAAGTGAGTGCCTTGGTCACTCATCAAAATCCTTGGGAAACCAAATCTAGTGATCACTTGCTCGAACATGAAGTGTGTTGATGTATTTGCGCTGCAATATTTAACTGGTGTTTCCTCTGCCCATCTTGAGAGGTATTATGTCGCAATGATGATGTATCACATGCCTGATCTTCTTGCGGGTGGGTGAATTGGCACAAAAAAATCGATAGCCCATTTGTCAAATACTTGTAGTGTTACTTATGGGTGTAAGGGCATCTCATCACGTCTGTTTGGTTTTCCAACCCTCTGACAAACATCACATTGTTGACAGTATTCCTTTTCATCTCGATGAATAGTTGGCCACCATAATTATGGGCATAGTACCTTTTGCGCGATATCTTTTCCTGCATAGTGTCCTCCCGTTATTCCTTCATGGGCTTCTGCCAGTATCCTAGGACTTTAGTGTTCTAGCGTGCACCTTCTCAAGATTTTGTCTGCCCCCATTTTATATAAGTGCCATGTGATCAACTGGTAGTTGGCTGCTTGGAAAACCAGATTCTTCCTCTGTGCAGTGTTAAATTCCTGTGGTGCAGTCCTTGTACTTAAATACTCAATAATGTCAGAAAAATAATCATCCACGACCTAGACTGGAAATAATTGTGCATCAGGGAAGGTATCCTCTAAGTTTGTGGGCTCCTCGCCATTGGTGACCCTTGACAAGTGATCAGGTCCTGCATTTAGCTTCCCTGTTTTAATGATGAATTCAAAGTCAAATTCTTGGAACAACAGTAACCATCGACAAATTCTCCCCCCCCGACACTGGCTTGTTGACTAGTTACTTAAGGGATGAATGATCTGTGAACATCTTAAAGTGTTTTCTAAGTAGGTAATTCCTGAACTTTTGAAGTGCATACACCATTTCCAAACCTTCTCACTCTGTGATGTTGTAGTTATGCTTAGAGTCTGACATTTTTCTACTTGCAAATGCTATGGGATGGTCCAACTCCCTTGCTCCTAGTTGCTCCAGAATAGCTCCCAGGGCTATGGCTGATGCATCTACATGCACATGGAATGTCTTCTCCCAATCTGGAAAGACTAAGATGGGTGTTATGACCATATTCTCCTTTAGGGTGTCCAATCTTTGCTGACATCTCTCATTCCAATGGAATTTAGTATCCTTCTTGAGCAATTTCTCCATTGAAGCAATGATTTGTACATACCCCTTGATAAATTTTATGTAATATCCTATATGTCCCAATGTGGCCCGCAGTTGGTGCACTGATTTTAGTGGTGGTAAGTTCATAATTACTGCAATCTTTGCAGGATCCACAATCAAACCTTGTCTACATACTATGTAACCCAATAGGATTCCAAAGGGTGTCCCAAATATACATTTCTTAATGTTCAAGGATATTTGGCATTGTCTGCATCCTTCTAACATCAACCTCAACACCTCTACATGATCCTTCAACAAGCTGTACATTGTCCAATCATCCAATTATACTTCTAGAAATTGATGGATGAATTCTTTGAAGGCAACAATGACTACTCTGGAGAAAATTGTTGGTACATTTTTCAGTCCAAAAGGCATGACTGTGTATTGGTAGGATCCCCATTCTGTTGCAAAGGTAGTCTTGTGTCGATCTTCTGGTGCTATCTTGATTTGATGGTAGCTTCAGAATCCATCAGTGAATGAGTATGTTTCCTGGCCTCCCACATTTTCTAGGACTTCATCTATAAAGGGTGTAGGGAAGGGGTCATGTAGGAAAGCATCATTGAGCTTTCTCAGATCTACACAGATTCTTATGCCTCCTTTCTTTTTCTCCTGAATGACCATGGGGCTTATCCATTCTGATTCTTCTACCGGTTTTATGATTCCTGCTTCCAACATTCTGTCAATTTTTTCTCTGACTTTCTGCTTGTAGATGGGGTTCAATATGTAAGGCCTTTGTTTGATAGGTCTTGCCTCCAGTTTGAGAGGGATCTTCATCTCTCCAAGTTCTCCTGCAATACCCTTAATTTCTATAAAGTTCGTTGGGAACAGGTCACTGTACTCACACAATAATTCTCTTATCCTGTCCATTGTTTGCTTGTCCTAGTAGTCTCCAATGTTGGCCATCTTGGGATTCTAAACTGTCCCAATGTTGACTTTATTCACCTTGACTGGCACAAAAATTACTTCTGATTCTAGAGGTGGACCTGCCACTTCTCTTTCTCCTTCAACTTCTTCAATCTGAATATCGTGTGGATCGTCTTCATCTGGTACTTCTTCCTGCACATGGTAGCATGATAACAGTTCTTTCATTGTCTATCTATTCTATTGTTGTTCTTTTGTTATGATTTCAACTTTTGGTTCCTTAATGAATATCACCCCTCTTATTTGTTTATGGGTTGCATCTATGTTGGGGTTCTCATGCTCAAATTAGAAAGTGACTGTAGAGTTCTGTTGTAGTACTAGCCAGCTCGTAGTTCATCTGCGCAGTTCCTGGTCCGTCTACCAGTTTGTTGGGATGCCCTCTAATGTGTGTATGAAATGATGAGGCCATTCTTCTCGAGGTGTCATTTTTCACAGTGCTCTGCACTTCTCCAAGTGTTCCACTGGTGCCTCCTATCTATCATATTTATGTTGTTGGTTGCTTCTTTGTGCTGTGCCAAACCTGATGCACAGTAATCGCTTACATTGGTACTAGTACTTGATTGTTTCTTTGTGTGCGCCCCACCATATTTTAGGTGTAGCCTTAAGTGCGATGTCGAGAGATAAAAATATATGACTATCTGATATTTCATCCTCGTATCTCATTAGGAATTCTTCCAAGTCATTGATTCCATGGAAACTTGTGGGTTCTCTGACTTCTATCCCAACCCACCTTATTGCGCGGTCTATTCGGGTGCATATTTTGGTTGAGACCTCATGTAGGCATTACTGCCAATTATCCAGACCAGTGTCTAAGTCAGAATCACTTGATGTGATACTTCTCCAACTAAGTACACCATTGGCAGTTAGGTTAATGTAATCTTCGGTGCGTGCGGTGGTCTCGTACAGCTGGTTAATGTCTTCCAGATCTAGACATGTTGGTTCCACAAATATTTCAGATTCTGATGGATCTAGGGGCACAGTAATGCTATATTCACCTGACTCAAATGTCATATTTCTGGTCTTCAGGTTTATTATTCCCTTATGGTGAAATCCCTCATGGGAAGATGCTTTGCAGATTGAGTTATCCTAGAAGTATGGTTAGAGAACCCATGATTATTTATGGAATAATGAGATGAAGATCAGTGAATGTGTCAGTGAAACTATCCTATATGGATAATTCTTGTCATTCCATTTCCAGTGGTATGTGGAACATCACATAACTCCTCACGGTTAGAGAGTTATGGCCATGAGAAGTTGGAGAACCCAGGTTTGGGTAATGGACCCAAGTTTGTTTGATGGATAATGGTATGAGTTTTGATATATT
>ML776953.1:371581-384186 GCA_009831015.1 Picea engelmannii | reverse complement strand
CTTATGTCATCTAGAAGCCCCAAAAGGTCAAAGTAGTCAAAGTGGTTTAAGAGATTTTAGAAGGTAAATAATAAAGTGAATTGATGAGTGTACTATAATTCAAATTGAATACAAAATAAATTATTTAAATAATAAATTTAATGTATAAATTAGAAGTGGGTTAACCCTAAAATTAGGAAAGTGGGCAAAGTGATCTAGAAGATGTTTTTAAGGAAGCTACTTGGAGAGTATAAATAAGAGTCAAGGCTCTCTCATTTTAGACACACTTGAGCATATTGAATACCTATAGGTGTCTGAGGTAACCAAAGGATATCTAAGCTGAATTTCTGAGGGAAGGTGAAGAAAAGAAGGTTGAAATTCAAGGAAGGATAAATTCTTTTGATGATGCTTTCTAAGGTATGTTATTTACAGGTCATCTCACCATTTTCGAAATAAATTTTTTTATAGAATGATTCAGATCGTGAAATTTCTATTCCATTGAGGAAACATATCCAAGTATCTATGGTAAAACATTCATCTTGTGGGTCGTTGTATTTTTGGAGTTACACTCCGTGGAAAATAGGGTTTGTGGCTAGTCCTGAAACTAGTCAAAACCAGGTGTTTCGGGTAAAAAAGTCATAACTTCTTCATAAAAGATCCAAATTCAGTAAGACCAAATGTGTTGGTTAGAGTACAGTCTGTAGTATTTTTTGTAATAGTTTTAGATTGATTCACCAAACATTCTGTGCGGGGCATTCTCTACAAGGTCGCTCTCTAGAATAAGCCATAATTCAGTAAGGTATGCCATTTTTGCTATAACTACTTTTCTGAGAGGTTCCAAGTAGTGACACCTGGAGGAATTGCATAAAAAAACTGAAGAACATTGTGTATCAGTTTCAAATATTTATTCATTACAGGTACAAAGTTATGATTATTTCAAGTTAGGTTTGTTGACTAATCCAAAACTAGTCATGTGAGACTAAAGAAAAGTTGGATGTAAATGCTAGTCTCTTGTTGTTTAAAGTTAAGGAAGGTTAGCAGGTATGTGATCAAATACACCAGGTCTATTACAGAGTTATAAATCATATTTGGATGATGAAATTGATGAGGGATTTTGGTTGAGGTACAAGTTGGGTACATGGTTGAGACAAGTAGTTGATGAGTTGGCACATACATGAGGCGTATAGTTGATGATTTAGGTACATATTGATCAGTCATAGTTGATGAGTAGTTGACACATGATTGGTACATACTTGTTACATGGTTGGTTTCACTTGTTTATGTTACAGGTTGATTACAGATTGTTTAGTACAGGTTGGTGCATGGTTGATGCACTTGTGTATGGTAGAGGTTGATTACAGGTTGATGCATGGTTGATGCATGGTTCAGGTTTATTGTTACAAGTTTACAGCGGTATATCTCACAGTGATAGTGTGACAGTGGTTCCATCATTCTACTTCTACTTCAAATCATTTGAACGGGGCAAGGACAGGTGGTTGTAGCCACCTTCTGGTTGTAGTTGGAGAACATAAGGGGGTTGTAGCCTCCTTCTAGTTGTAGCCAGAGAATTGGGGAGTTGGAGCTTCCCTTGGGCTCTGAGAAACTAGGGGGTTGGAGTCTCCTTCCAGTTGCAGCTGGAAAAGAAAGGAAGATGGTGCTTCCAATGAATGTAATTCTTCAAGACATATAATAAAAAACATTCTGTGGTTTTCTCCCGATTTGGGTTTCCATGTAAAACATTGGTGTACTATGTATGTGTGTGATTGTTCATTTCTTATTGTTCATTATTGGATAATAATTCTACATTGATATAACACTTGGATTATTTGAAGAAAAAGGATTATAATTACGCTATTACTGATTCACCCCCCCCTCAGTAATCCAACAATGGTGTTGTGTCGTCCACGATTTCGATCACTTCAAATTCTGCCTTAGTGTGCACTCTGTCCATATCTACTGTCACTCCTTTCAACCTCCCTATTGGTAGAAATATATGCTAGTTTGTAACTTTAGTTGGACTGGTGAGTAGCCTAAGGTAGGTTCTCCCATGCATTTCCATGTATTTTTGGGCAATACATTCACTTCAGATCCCAGATCTAATATCACATCACCCATGTTGAAATATCTGATGTTGGCATCCAGTCTAAATTCTCTGTTGGTTCTCCTTTTGGCATGGAGGTGATTGATTGTCCTCGGTTCTAACTTTCCCTCGGATTTTGTGGTACATATATCTAACAGATTCTGTAATACTATAACAGATGATGGATCCTTAAATAATTGAATAAAATATTGCAGGAAAGTTTTAATACAACTTACTTGGTTTCCCAGGTGGACTTCACTAGTACGGTCCAATAATGATGACATTTCATACATTGGGAAGTCTTGGGTATGCTGCATGGTAGATGTCTATGCAACATTCTTCTTGAGAAATTCTTTTCTGGCTCCTTCTCCTCTTCTGCATCAAATCACTTGGGTGGCTCGGTATTCTTCTTAATCCACTGGTGTTGTACTGGTTCTTGTCGTATTGTGTCGTTTCCTATTTTAACTCCTACGCGTGTAACTATGTTGATGTTTCTTCCTTCATCCCTTGCTTCTGCTGAAATCCATTGAACATTCTGATTGTTCTGATTCCTCTTTTCTTGGATCTTCCCTAATAACTTAGGACATTATTTTGTGTCATGATCCCATGCGTGACAATACATACAAGTCGCTTGTGGAAGTGGATGTTCTCTTGCATAATGTCATGGTTGTTGACATTTGTGACATACCACTGGTCCTCTACCTCTTCCAAAGCCCCCTCTTGCTCATCCTTCACCTCTGTAGCCAGCTCGATCCCCTCACGACGCGTTATACTAAGGTGCCTGGTTATACTCCACAGTATTGTAGTGGGGTTGCGTTGCATTGTACTATAGTTGTATTGTGTTATATGGTTGTTGCACAGTATTATACTGTTGTTGCAACATTGTGCAGCGTTGCATGGGGCTGGTACTTGGTTAAACTGAGGTGTGTCCTTCCCATTCATCATTTCTGCATGCACCCTATATGCATATGATGTCCTCTTTCTCATCAACTCCATGGTTCTACAGTCTTTGTCATCATGGCCTACTAACTTGCAAAATTTGCAATATGAACTCTTTGGGTCTGTCTGGTATGTTTGCATCATTGGGCATTGATATGGATCATGGATTTGTTTCTTACAGATTTCACACCATAGTCCTCCTGTTGGTAACGGATTTGGCATTTCTGCTGCCATGTACTGTGCGAATGGTGGACATTCGTTCCTATGGTGCCCTTCTGTCCTGCATCTGGTACACCAAACGACTTCTCATTTTTCCTTACTTTTGTTCTGGTTTAGCTGGAACGTTAAGTTATTTAGATCCTCCTTCATCTCCTCAATGGCTGGATCCATCTTCTGATATTGGTTTTCTTCTAGTTGCAGGGTTTCCTGTAGAGCTTCTGCCTACGTCTGAAACTTTTGTTTTCGTAGTGGATATTTAAGTGTGGTAATAGTGAATTGATGAACAGGTGCCTGTGCTGCATATTTTTCATGATATATTTCAATTTTCCTTTCAGTCGCTTGAATCTTTGGTCAATCTCCCATACAGATTCTCCTGGTTTTTGTCTAATTTCTATCATCTCGTTCATGTACTAGTCCTCTGAAATTAGATTTTGAAACTCATTTATCAACAATTTCTTGATATCTGCGATCATTTTGGTTATCCCCGGTGGATTGTTTGTATCTAAACTCACATACTAATCCAGTGCGTGATCCCTTAGTGTGATAGCTAATTGTGAAAGTTTAGTGTCTTCGTCTATGATATATTTTTCTTCCCAGATATTTTCACTGATAAACAAGTGCTTCTTCGGGTCCTCTGACGCTTCTCCTTTGAATTCTGGTAACTTGATGGTGGGATCATGTCCTGCCATCCTGAATGTTGAAATACTACCTCTGCGCGGTGTAGATAAATTACTAATGCTTCCTGAACTGGCTCCCCTAGTTGTTGTTCCTTGTGTAGATGTACTTATTTTTGTCTTCCTTCTCCCGAAATTTGGTTGTCGAAGTGGTGGTGTTCTTTTTGGTGTGTTGGTCGCATGTGGGTTTATGGGTTCCACATTGACATTAATATGGATAGAATTGTGTTGTACGACTTCGTGGTATCTACTGCAAATTCTGTTATAAAGCCTGTGACAATACTGTCGAGCCAAAAATCTACTGGGTGGGTGAATTTGTTATTCACCTACTGTAAATAAATGATATGAACTGAGGTCCACTCTAACTGTCAGATCTAATTTGTTGCGTGGTTGTATTTCAACCTCAATATCCACTCCTGCAATAAGTGTGGAAAATCACAGAAAAATACTTCATGCATATCAGTAAACACATACTTCTCAAGATATTTGCGCGGAGTTACTCTAGGGTTTTTGTTATCTCGTTGTGCAAACACTAGCTCCTTTGTTTTCAACCATCTCTCTATTTCCTCTTTCATGGGTCTCCAGGGTATAAACATTCCCTCCTATATTTTCATTCTTTTTGACACTTCGGTCCCATATCTTACATTATTTGAATAGTTTTTCAATAGATCAAACATTCGTTTAACAGATCTTCAACAGATCTCATCCACTCAATCCTATGGTGTTCCAACTGGAAACATAACCATTTGTTGGTTGTTTATCTGAGTTATACCTTTAACATGATTGACCCAGGTTCAGGTCTATTGGGGATCCAACAAAGCCTCTAAAATTATCGGCCCTCCTGGTAAACCAGAAGGAAACACAACACACAAAATGCCCTGCGCAGTCTCACCCGAGATAATCTTAATGGGTGACTACAATACTTAAGTGCTTGCAGTCTAGGACTGAATGGAAATCTGTGAAGTGTGCGTTGTGAATTCTACCCAATCATTAAAGAATTATAATGTCATTCTCATTCATGCATGCAATGTAACTATATCCATTAATCCATTCATACATCATTCTAACATCTACTCATAGATAATAAAAGAGGTACAAACATTCAATCACATAACACAGGTTTTACCATGGTTCACCCCCCTTGGGATACATCCACAAAGATCTAGCTCTCAAGCTCTTTTATTATGGTGGTTCCAAAACTACAACATCACGCACTTTACAATTCATTCTCAATCAGGTTGAGATCTATTATGAGGCGGACTAGATCACACCAGGCTCCTCAAACTGTGATCTAACCCTCACAATCTACCCTTCTAACCCTCTACAACTCAACAACCTACAAAATTGGATCGGATTGCAATAGTGTTACAGAAAAACTACTTCTTCTCACGCGAGTAACACTCCATAAATCAAAATCCTTGAACTCCCCCCCCTACCTAGATCTCCTAGGTATCTATATATATGAATTTTTGGCTCAACATCCATTACAATGTATTACAAAAACCCTAAACCTATCGTTGTTAGGTCTCCCATGCATGTGTGCGTGCTTCTTTTCCTTCCAGTTGATGCTTTCCTCGTGCATGCCTTTCTTCCCAAAATAACCTTTCTTTATGATTTGGCATGCTTCCAACAAAAATCCTTATACAAGTGGTCTCCTTCTGATCCAGGTGGATATCGGTGACCACCCACCTTTTCCAAATGGCTCAAAACAGTTTTCTGGAAATTTTGGCAATTTACTATTTTTAGCAGGTTTTAACTTTCGGGGCCATTTTGAGGGCCCAAATGAAGGATTTTATAGATAGAGGTTCTCAATGATATATGAAGGTATGATTGATCCCCCAAAATGAACATCCTCGACGATACCTTTCCAACGAGCTATCACATGCCTAAAATGGAGATCGTATGCAAAAGTTACGATCTCGGGAAGTTGATGTACTCACTTACCCAAACGGGGTCCACATGACTTTTGGTGCTTCATCTCCTAGGGTTAGTTTTTTGGATGTCTAGGGTTTTTGGAATTCCTGCTTATTGTAAAAAGGCCTTCAGAGCCTCATTGTAATAATCTTCTTGCAAATGCGAGTAGCCGTCACATCTCTTCTCAGAGATAAGCTGCCACCATTCTATCGAGTCTTTCACTCTGTATTTTACAGTCTCTGTACATTTATTTCATTAATATAAATTGTGTATTAATGTATATATGTGTTTATGGTTGCATCTCTGATATATTTCTGTTATATTATTGAATATCTGTGATATCTCTGTGCATTTCTTTATTATATCTCCAATATAATTTCGTGCCAAAAATAATCTGGATCAGTGGTATCAGAGCAGGCTCCTCTTGATTGTTTTTCAGTGCATGTCCTCGATGAGGTCTGATAATAGCAAGTTGGGTCTCAAGATTGTCTCTCTTGAATACAATCGCTCTCGCACACCCAAGAAACCCTCAATGGAGGAAGAAAAGAAAAATGATGGAGCAAACGATCCTATCAATCTGTTGCTTGAGCAAGCTCTCACGCGACAGAGGGAGGAAATGACAGAGAATTTTTCCCACATCCTTCAACGCCTGCCAATAGCATCAGGTGCATCTTCATCAAGTGGCCACTTTGGAGGCACCTCACCTTTCAAGGTACAAGTTAATTTTGATATTCCTGTATTTGAAGGACAGATAGATGCATAAGCCCTAGAAAAATGGTTAACTTCGCTAGAAGGTTATTTCTTTGTTCACAATTTTTCCGACAAAGAAAAGATCACCTTCGCACTCCTTAAAGCTCTCCCTCCTATCAAACATTGGTGGGAAACTTACTGGGATAAAATTTCCATAGAGGAGTCTAGAATATATGGGGCCGATCCCACTTGGGATTTTTTTGTGGATGCGGTAAAAGAACTGTATTACCCTGTTGACAACTATGAGGACCAATACATGAGATGGACCACACTGCGGCAAGAGAGGGTCCAAGCAGATCCAGAGTTCACCAATACCTTCCATACCTTGCGCACCAAGCTGGGTATCAAAGACTCCAAGTGACATTTGGTTCTGAAATACCGTGGGGCTCTACATAGATACATCCAGACTGAAATGGATTTTCTGGACATCTCATCACTCGGTGCTGCCTATCGATATGTTGTTAAAATTGAGAAGAAATTTAAGCACCAGAACCAATGGGAATCTGGGTCTGCAAACCCGCAACAAACAAAGTATGACAAAGATAGCCCTAACAAAAAGTCTCTCGAAAACTAGTCCAAGACACACGAAAAGAAGGGTCACGGGAAGACAAAGAAGGACACCGAAAAATGGTGTGATTTCCACAAAATCCCCTGGCACAACACTGATGAACGTCACTCAAAACAATCATTGGTGGTCGAGATTAAAGACAAGGAGCTGAACCCTAATTCATAATCTGATTATGAAAATAATGGTAAAGGACAGATCATTGACGCAGACCCCATTGCTATTGTTGCGACCGCAACAATTCAACCAGAAGAACCAACAGATCCTAAAGAGGGAGAATGCCTTTTTCATTCACAGATGTGGGTGAAGCGGACCCCGCTGCATTTTATTGTTGATAGAGGAAGCTAGAAAAACCTCATCTCAACAGAGGTCGTCAAATAGTTGGGATTGTCGACAACACCACACCCGCATCCATACAACATCGGGTGGCTTCGGCAAGGACGAGATCTCCGTGTCATCCAACAGTGTTGATTGTCATATGGCATCCAACCCTTCAAGGATGAGGTGTTATGTGATGTTTCCCCACTGGATGTATGCGATGTTCTCTTGGGCCAACCATATATGTGGAGACGCCATACTGTTTATGAGTCTCGACCCCGTAGTGTCATTGTTACTTTGGGGGGTCATCTCTATAGAATACCAGAGGTATTTCCGACTACTGTTCCACCTAAAAAGTGCCGCAAGGTAGTATCTCATACTGCAACATTCAACTTCTTCACAATCTGTTCAAAAGGAGAACAAAAGGACACTGCAACCACTACAGCCTTGCCCCAAGCACCTTCTATCCAATAGAAGCAGGTCGACAAGGATGCAACAAAGTTCAAAGATTCCTTTTACACATCATCCTCTCATGTATCTCGACTTGTTGAACAGCCTCAACCTCAACAGGTTCGTGACAAATTTCCACAAACTGAGCAGCGCGACGTCTCCAGCAAGACAAGCAGCTCACCAAGATGCAAATTCAACAAACGCTTTTCCCTCTCCCCCGGGAACTCAACGCAATGGATACCATTGCTTCCTAAGGAGGGAGGATTGATCCAAGTGGATATCAGTGGCCACCCACCATTTCCAAATGCCTCAAAACAGTTTTTTTGCAATTTTGGCAATTTACTAGTTTTAGCAGGTTTTAACTTCCGGGGCCATTTTGAGGGCCCAAATGAAGTATTTTCAAGATTGAGGTTCTTAATGACAATCAAAGGCATAATTTATCCCCCAAAATGAATCTCCTCGATGATACCTTTCCAACGAGCTATCACACGCCTAAAACATAGATCGTATGCAAAAATTACGACCCCAGGAAGTTGATGTACTCACTTACCCAAACGGGGCCCACATGACTTTTGGCGCTTCATCTCCTAGGGTTAGGTTTTTGTATGTCTAGGGTTTTTGGCATTCCTTCTTATTGTAAAAATGCCTTCAAATCCTCATTGTAATCATCTTCTTGCAAATGCAAGTAGCTGTCACATCTCTTCTCAGAGATAAGTTGCCACCATTCTATCGAGTCTTTCACTCTGTATTTTGCAATCTCTGTACATTTATTTCATTAATAGAAATTGTGTATTACTGTATATCTGTGTTTATGGTTGCATCTCTGATATATTTCTGTTATATTATTGAATATATGTCGAAAATAATCCAGATCACCTTCACATACCCAACACTTTATGGGATGTTGCCTTGGCATTTTCCCTAAGGAATCTATCATTTTTTATTGATGTTGTGTTGGTTTCCCTTGTTGATATACTTGGGAATTGTTCCCAATGAAATGTAGCTTGAATAAGTTCTTTCTCTGATCCATCTTACCTCCTTTCTTATCATCCTGATCCTTTTGGAAATCTAGCCTTCCTTTGTTCTGCTCATACAAATATTTGTCCTTCTTAATGGATTCTTCCAAGGTTCTAAGCTCATCAAATTGGATTTAATCTTTGTAAAATGATGGCAACCTACTCAAGAACCTATATATTTTTACCTTCTCATCCCTGATGAAATCCATGTACCTTAGAAGCTCTAGGAATTTCTTCTCATTCCCATCCATTGTCATGCTTCCAAGATTTAGTTCAAATCACTCTTGCATATTCTTGTCATAATATTTCTCTGAAAAATACTTCTATTGGAAATATCTCTTAAACCCCCCCATGAGATCCTCTTCTCATCAATGTGCTTAACTTGCTCGAGTTGATCCCACCACACAGATTCTTTTCCTTGAATATGGTAGATTGCAATTTTGGCTTCTACATTTGATGAGTAATCATGCAAGTGGAAATATTTTCTCATGCCCAACAACCAGGCTTCAACATCTTCTCCCTTCCTATGATCTCCATAAAATGATGGTGGCTTTATCTTCCTGAGTTCTCCTTGAATAATATCTGACTCAAGCCTCCTTCTCTAACTTATGACAAGGGACACACCAGGGATACCCTCTAATTATGAACGATGATGATGATGATGATGTCTCCTAACACTCCTTGACTACCTATACCCCCCATGGTCATCCCTCCTATCATGAGATCTAGATGCTGCTACTTGCCTTGTATTGGTTACTTGCTTTGTGCCAGAATATTTATTGAATTGTCTCTGCAACATATTTAGACTTCGTAGCAACTCCTCCTGAGCTCTCATCATCCTTTCATTGTTTTCTCTATAGATTTGAAAATATTTATGCAAGCTTCTCATAGTTTAAACCAACTCCATTGACTCCACAATGCTTCTACATCCATTGGACTCAGCCTCCGCTTTTCCCATGCGGACATGTAAAACTTTGAATTATCTTTATGACGACTATATTTATGTCTCAATATGATTTCTCAGTTGAAATTTATGGATCTCTAAAGTCAACAGTTTCACCCCTTCTATACTTATTTACTAGTACCAAAATCCCAAGGGATAACTTCAACCTTTTGTAGAAGTAAAATTGACGAGAACTAGGAAATTTTTTATATTGGGCATGGATAGTATTTCTAATTTTGAATACACAAAAACTCTCAGATTTAGGATCTAATGCTCCATCCAACTTCTACATCAATCTAGATTTGTTATTTTTGTCCTTTTTCATTTCCTCTAGACTTAGAACTTTTAATAAATGCTTATCTCCCAAATAAAGCAAAATTGGAAAAAAATTCCTCAAGACAAAGTTGTTTGGATTGATGAGTAGTTAAAATTTTGACTAAATATTGATTTTTGGATTGGTGATCTAGGGTCCCTTTTCTTCTTTCGAAGTTTTCAAAAATCCCTAAACGTGCCTAGGAATAGTGGATTTTTCCTTGTTTCAACATCTTGACTCCAAACCATTTTGAATTTTTCTAGATGCCCAATTGGCTGTATTCATACCTTCGTTTGGACTCCCTATAAAAATTCCACCTTGATTTAGGCCCCATTCATTTTGCATGACCCTAATCTTCAAAAATGACTAATTTACGTTTTTTTGAAAAATTCGAGCAGAATTAGCCAGTTGCCTTGATTGACACTCATGTAGGCCTTGTCTTTCTAGACAGACCCATTAGATTTCACCTGATTCTGAGTTTGTTTTGCTCCTATTATGGCCAAAATAAGTTCTTGATTCTGGAATTCTTTTGTAAATTTCTCTCTCTCTCTCTCTCTCTCTCTCTCTCTCTCTCTCTCTCTCTCTCTCTCTCTCTCTCTTCTCTTATTCTTTCATATCTTCTCCTTTCCTTTATCAACGATCGCTAAAACCCTTCACCAACGATTGAGCGAAGACCTTCTATCGACAATCGATCGAAAAAATCTCTATCAACGGTCGATAATTTTCTTTACATTGTCAATCAATTATTTTAATTGCATTGATGATCAATGCTTTTATTCATTGGAAAATTATGAAAAAATCCCTAATTTATAGACTTTCATTGAACTCCAAAAAATCCATTGGCAGACGGTTATTTTCTTCACTGACGAATTAAGAAAAAGTCCCTACTTCATAGAATTTCCCCAAACTCTAAAAACTCCATCAATGATTGTTGAATTAAGAAAAATTCCATACTTTGTATAATTTCACTGAACTCCAAAACTCCATTGGCGATCAATTATTTTCTTCATTAGTGAATTAAATTTTGTTTAGACCTCACTGAAATTCGCCAAACTTCGAAAATTTAGAATTTTTTTACCAAATCTAGGATGAATCTGGGCCATGCATCTAGTATAATTATTTAAAAGCATGAATGAATTCTATTAAACATACATACAACATCTTATAATTTATTGAAGCCCATAGTAAACACACAACAATAAAATCCATAATTAAAAACAACATAACAATGATAAAACACCTATCTTTTGAAGAAAATGTGCAACTACTACAGAGGATAGATGTTCCACCCAACTATAGATTTTCTACTCCAAATATCATTAGTAAATCACTCCTGAGTTGGGGCTATGAATCCATAAGAAAAATGGTGTCTCTATTACCCATTCACAGCCCAATACAACTCACAACAAGCTAGTTTTTCCTAAAACTATCCCAATCCACCAGCTCTCTTCCTCTCAACATGGACAACCCAAGGAATGGGATCCCCATTCTCTGCATGCAGTCCCTCAAGCATTCCCACTTCCCTCTAGGGATCCAACACAAGTTGGCTCAGAGTCTCTATTTTTGGGAACTCTGAGGATGCTATCTTTCACAGTAAACTCAGAGCAACAAGCTCATTTCTCTAGGGTAATTATTACACACGAATTCTCACTCTACATGCCTAACAAATTGCTCCTTCATACAACTACAACTACAACCAATTGTCCACAAACCTCACTATGGATGCGTTCAATCTCCAACACTCGGCTCCCTTTTGTTGTTCCAAAAAATGCGTGTAAAAACTCCCCTCTTTTCCCATACTAACTACCTTTTCTTTCCCATGCATGATAACTCTCCCAATTCCTAAGGTTGATTGTACTCAACCCCCATGATCTCATGACTATGGGATGTGAATTTTGACACTAGCCCTCTTACATGTGTTTAATGATTATGTCTTTAATACACTCAAAAGGAAATTAGAAGGTTTATACACAATAATAATTTTAGAAAAGTAGGGGCACCGGGCACAAGGGGTGGGGGGTGAGGGGGGATCTTCGAGATATCGGACGAAATCACATAGATTCCTTTGGTTGGGTAGTAGGGAACATCTCAAACAATATTGTCGAGGGGAATTGTTATTGGTAAGAAATAAAGTATCTATAAATTATTGATTCTAGTGGATTCGATGATAGTCATCATGGTGACTGTTAGCTCCCAAAATGAACCCGTCCCTTTGGTCACATTTTGTGGTGGATAGCATGGCTATTGGTAGTTTTCTCAGATTAGTTTTGAGTTTTTTTCTAGCTGCAAAACTTAGGTTTTTATTTTTGTCTTAGAAATAAGACGACCCATAAAGGTCTTCTCTTTAAAATTTTCATAAAATGCTTTCAACAGCTAACGTGTGTTTAAAACATGAGTGTTAGCTGGTGAAAGTGGCGACTTTCAACAGCTAAGGAGCATCTCTCA
>ML776953.1:265525-357572 GCA_009831015.1 Picea engelmannii | reverse complement strand
CTTCTCTTTCATCATTATTACACAATATTTCCTAACGTTCACCTAGATACTTAGGAGATATGAATTTTTCTTAGGATTTGATGCATGTGTAAGAATTAATAATGTTCCCCTTGGTAATACTTAGGAAAATATTAAAATTAATCCCCTTTGTTATGTTTTTCTAAGAGATTGACACCAAGTGCTACCGATTAATGACTTGGTAAGAGGATAGACCCATCACTTCGAGTGGGTATCATTCCTTGGAATATGTGTACCATGCCTCAAGATCCATGACACTATTTTTGGATATGTGATGCAACATTAGGATCCATATACTCTTCTTTTTTCATATCTATAGACATTGGGATCCATGATATTTGCCTTGGGATCCATTTACCACATTGAGATACCTGTCACTACATTGGGATCCAGGATAGTGCATCAGGCCATGACACAATTGACATTCCATCATAGATGACACTTGGACCATTTATATGCATCCTCCTTGCTCATTTGGACATTTCATGGCATATTCATGCACTATTTACTCCCTTTTGTACCACACATGGGGTATTTATTGCATTGGAGAGTCAGTTTACACATCACGAGGATGATTCCACGTGATAACTTGGACACTCTTCATGATGTGGCATCCATACTTAACCCTTTCTTAAGGAGCACATGCCTTATGGAGTCCATGCATGCCACTTGTTATTATCTCTTAATGGGATGACTCACACATGGCATATGATGTCATCATTATCTTGCACATTTCGGTCCATTCCTTGGATAGAGGTGGACGTTGGAGCTAGTTCTGACCTTATGACTTGACCATTTGAACATCTTCTAGAAATTGACATCATCTTTGGAGGGGTGTACCTCTTTGGAGCTATATTTTATTGTATTTTGACCCTTTCTAAAGGGATGTTGTACTTCATCAACAAATTATCCATGCATTTTATTTGCTCATGGTTTTATTAAAGCAAATGGTTTTGAGCCAACACTTGGTATTGTAAAATGATTTTGAGGCACCTATTCTCCTATAAAAGAGGTTTTTCTCTTCATTTTTTATTCATTAGAGAATAAAGAAAGAATCTCCTATTATTTTGTATCTAGTGCCTTTTTATTCAAGTGTTGTTCCATTTCTTTTAAAGGAGATCGATTGGGCTATCATATTTGATTTGGAAAGCGATTTTATTGTAGGGAAGGATAAGCCAAAGAGGTAATAATTACTTCTATCTCTTTTCTTTTCCAAGCATTTTCAGGTATGCTTATGGATGTATCTAGGAAGAAGATCTTAATGGTTTGTTCTTATTACTTCATTGTTGCTTAATATAAACTTGCTTGAAATGGTTGTTTGTTTTATTTTTTTATTCAACCCGCTTCATTCTGGTAACCCTCTCCTTCTCTAGTTGGTTTTTTTCTCCCAACCCTAGGCGAGGGAAAACATCAACGATTTTAACTAGGGAATATCACCAAAATAAGAGGACCCTATGGCCCAATGGTAGACATACCTTCTTCACTTGTTTCTTCAATCAACAAATAATGTTTTACACATCATTTTTTAGTTTTTTGAGCTTAATTGCATATCATTATCATAAAATTGTTGTTGGTCGATTTTCTATGTGCTACTCTTAGCTAGTGTAAGAAGGTTTTTGTGCCTTCTTGTTCATTTTTTTTTATCAAACCCTGGGTTGTTGTTACAATTATTGAAGGTTATATCCATTAATTTACAATACAGTCACAATTGGCAAAGCAACTCTCACTAATGTTCTAACCTATCCAAAATATTAGTGGGAAAAAAATCGAATTTCTCTAGCTTAAATCACAACACCAACAAGATGAAATACAACAAAATAATCAACATTCTAAACTAGTCATTGTTCAAAACAATTCTCTTTTTGAATTTGAGTTTAATTCCTATCAGCACCCAACACACAATCAAATTAGTGATGCCACTTCAGAAGCAAATTCAAATGAAGATGAACTTTGTCATAAACAAGTTCCCATTGCACTTTCCAAGCCCATCATTAGACCTTGGTAAGAAATCATCAACAACAAGCAGATAATAGGTCCTGGATACAAAATGGAAGTGACCTTTCACATTCCAGATTATTCCAAAACAATCTCTTTCCAAAGTGTTAGATTCCTTCAAGAAAAATCATCTTCACCTTCTCTAGTTCAAGATTAGATTCCTAAATGTGAACATTGTCATCGAGTTGGCCACATGGAGGATTAGTATTTTTATCTTCATCGCTATGAGAATTGTGGAAAGAATAATCATCCTTTAGATAGATGTTCCAAATGAAAGAAACTTGCAATATTAAAGAATCACTATGGGTGGATCACTTCTTGGCAATGGTCATCAACAACCAAAAATATATATTGGTCATATTGAAGAATTCATTCTTGAGTATTGACACATCTTGCAGTGGAAATATTTTTATCTTTTCACCTTGAATCTAACAAGGGGGAATACAATTAGTGATTTATAGTCATGCTTTGAGTTTCAAAATCCTATCAATCGATCCAAAGTTAGAGCCATATTCCATCAACATGATTTAGTTTGTGGTATTCCTTAAACCACCATTTAGTAGAAGACTTAGAGATTCTACTTGGAAAAAAAATTGGTCATCTTTAAACCACCATTTGAGAGCACTTCCAATTAGCAAAAGATGTCAACTTCTGGCTAAATTAGGAAATGTTTCAGGAACCAGTGACCCTTAGAGCCAAGTTTTAGGGTTTGTGGTTTTCCTTAAACCAACATTTAGTATAATACATGAGCTTCTACTAGCCATTTGGTTTATGGTCATCCCAAAACCACCAGATTCAGAGAGCACATTCATCCATTGAGATTGTCCACTTTCAGATTTCAAATTTACGTTTAGACTCACATACACCCTTTCAGATTGGGGGGGGGGGGGATATTGGAACCTAATGTGTTAGGGTTATGATATTTTGTATTATTCACTTAATAAGGATTATGAAAAATCAAAAGTGAATAGTAGCTATCATTGGGAGTCAAAGAGAGACCTATTGGAAGACAAATCCAAAGGTCATAGATCATTTATTTATATGTGTATCATATTAATAGAATATATATCACACTAATCTCCATTCGGGTGTATTATAACATATGGATTGTTATAAATTGTTGTAAGAATATTATTTTTTTGGGGTCTTTCATTTAGTCCAATTACTCTTTCTCAATGAATTTTTGTAACCCTTCTGCAACTATATTAAATGATATATGCACATCATTTATCTTTACACATACCCATGCTATGATATATTTTTCTATTGTTTTAATCTACCAAAGTCAAGGTTGATATGATTTTAAGGGTAAGAAAAATTTAGAGTTCAAGGTTCTTTACTGTTTGCACTAAACATAAATGTTACTATTAATTATATGTCTATGCTTGTCTAGGTCTGAATGCTTTGTTAATAACATTACTAATTTCAATATTATGCGATTAGACAAGTTATAAGCAAGTTCCTTTGAATAAATATTAACTATTACTTTATTTTAGTAGTTAACTAGAACCCTCGATACCTACTTCTATTGTTTAAAGTTCCTATATTTGTTTTTAATTGGGTTTCAAAAGAAAAGAAACTAAGAGCTATAGTAGTGTATTTTTGTTTTCCTTTTTGTACACACTCACAATATCTAGTAGCATGTCATGCAATTTGTGAAGCAATTTGTCTTTTATGAATGAGAAAAGAAATATAAATTTTATCCACATTCCAACATCTGAAAGGCTTTTTATTTGAACAAATTATTCCATATACTTGGAAGCCCATGATTTGTAAACATGGGCTCTGATACCACTTGTAATAGCCCCAGGGCATCCTATTTATATTGGGCCTATTGCAATGAGATCCATGACCTTTCTTCTAAACAATTACAAATAACAATTTAGCTTAACAATTCTTCTTCAAATAATATAAAGGTAATAAGCAACAGAAGAAGAAGATATTATAGTGAAAGCTAGCATATTACAACACTGACTTGTCTCCAAAACACCTCAAGAAGTCCTCTTCTTGGTGAAAATTGAGTCTTTTGCAAACTAAAGCAGCTAGCTATTGTGGAAACACACTCATGGATTCTTTCACCCCCAACCAATTTTGCTGCCAAAGATGTTGGTAGTACTCCCCACATAGGGGCCTCAAGCTCAAGTACTAGGATAAGTTCTCTCAACACACTAACAACCATCCCCCAAAACCAATAGGTAACAAGATGTCAACACAATAACTCGACAACAAAGTCTCGGTCTAAAATGGGACATGAATAAGGACACAACTTCCAAGCCACTAGAAAAAATATCTACACCTTCAACTTGTAGGCCACAACATGGAAAGGGACTACAACAAACTATATCCATGATGATCTTCACCTCTAATAGTGGTGCTCTCACATACAATTGGAAATAGGGAATAATAAATCTTGCTTGAAAGATAGGGTATTTCCCTACCTCATATACCTAATGATGAGAACAACAATTAGACAATACACAATTGTACCAAATTGACACAACATTTTCACAACCAAGTGATCCAGGGAATCAAATTTTCCTCAAAAATAAAAGTGCTTGGAATCGCTTCAAAACAGACATGTGTGTAGGTCTCGTCATTACAAACCCAACGCAACTTGAATGGGCTCAAACATATGTCATATGAGCAAGATATCACATTTTGTTCATTTTTCCAAACATGCAAAATTTTGTTGATTGTGCAGTCCGTACAGTGCTGACGTTGAAGCTGACCGTACAAGCCATACGATCGTACAATGATGTGGCAGAGGATTTGGCATGCTGATTAGGCAGGTGTTGGCAGACAGATGGATGTATCTGGTTGTGACACGTGTCATCTTGAGGGAAAGTGTTATGGTGCCACATGGCACCCCTCCATTGGTTTGCAGTGGTAAATGTTTATGACTCCACAGGAGTCGAACTTGCGACCTCCGAACGAAGGTAAAGATTTGGCAGGGTCGGGCTACCAACCTGCCCACAGAGTTACTTAACCCAATTGTTCTAAATTAAATAGTTGAATTGCAATTGTTGTTTATTGGGCAGAGTAAAGGGCCGGGGCCTAAGCCCCAGCCCACGGTTCTTGAAATATTTCCATATGACCTTTGTGTTGGCACACAGATGTTTGGTAAGCATATTGGTTAACACCCAAAGTTTAGCCTCGATGCTTTCACATGTGACTCTACCACATGACCCCTTCACTTAACCTTGGCGCGCAGTCTGTTACTTTGGCCTACAACCCATGGTTCCAACACATAACACGTGACCATACCTTTAACGTTTTGGGCAGGAGGGGTTAACTCTATTCAACAGGAAGCTTTCCATGCGCTCACCACTTGTTAGCACAACATTCACTCATGCAAACGAGTCTGCGATAGGCATTGGGAAGTGGCCATATGGCCCCCCATGCGGCCAAAAACCTCGCTCTAAGGGGCGCTATTCGCACTAATTGTTCGACATAATGCTTGATTTTGCATAGTGCGTGCTTGTGTTGGGTTTCAGGCCCATGAACGTCGTGGGAGCTAGTTTGGTCATTCATAGGTGCGTTTTGGTGAGCAGGTACAATGAGCTTGAAGGGAAAAACTTCCATGAGGTGTAACTTCTTCATTTTTTGGCCAAACCAGGTGCCGAAAAAGACCAACTAGGGGTTTTTGGACGTTCTGAAGCTATTGGAGCCATCCATTTTGTATTTTGTGCAATGTATGAGAAAGTTTTAATCACAATGAAAATTATCGAAGGGAAGTTGGACCAAGAGATGTAGCCCAAGAAAGGGGTGAACTCCTTTATCATTTGTTGTGTTGTGTGTTCATTATTGATGGTTTTTATCTGTCTGATATGCTGCTCCTGTTTAAGTAAAACTCATTGAAATTATGTGTTAGTAAATAGATCCAATTACCCAAACACATACCTTTTATACACTTGCAATTTAAAGAGACAAGTCTTCTTCATTTTAAAGCTCTATTGGAAACACATTCATTCCATTTTTAGATCAGTTGGTATCAGAGCATAGGTTTTTGAAGGCTTGATTGTTTGCAAGCTATTTTTTTTTTCTAATGCTTACAAGGTTGAAGCTCACAAGAGGATAAGGTCAACTTGTAGAGCCAAGTTCTCAGTTGTCAAGAAGGAGAACTATCAAATCACCTCAATTTTCAAGGAGATATTCACCAACTATGGATCATGAGGAGAGCCATGGAACTCTTCCTTCATAGGAGGAAAAATTCAAGAAATCTTTTCTATGATATGATTGAGATGGTCAAAGTTTTGTTTGAAGAAATACATGCAATATTGCAAGGTGAAAGCTCCAACCCTCCAAAGGGAAATGGAGACAGTGGTGATAAAACTCCAAAGGGAAATGGAGGGAATGGTGATTCTCCACCTCCTTCACCTCCATCTTCCACCTCTTCTGCCATTTCACAACCGCTTCCAAATTCTCCAAAATATCATGGTAAAACTCCTTTACAAACTCCTTTACTAAAGCTTGATATTAAGTTTGAATTACCAATGTACAATGAGAGGTAAATGCTGAGAAATTAGATATCTGGATTTGTCATATTGAAGTGTATTGTAGGATACAAAGAATCACAGATGATGAAACTAATATTCATCTTGCTTCTTTAAGGTTGGATAGTGCAACACTCATTTGGTGGGAAGCCAAAACTCAAGAGGACATGAAGAAACATGGTAAAGTTTTATCCTCTTGGAATGATTTTATTGTTGAAATTAAAAGGAAATTTTATCCATTAACATACATGCAGAAAGCTATTATGGATTGGAAAAACTTTAGGCAAGCTAAACGGAAATATGTGCAAAGCTTCACTCAAGAATTTAGGAGAAGAGCTTTGGTTTTGGTTGTATATTTGTCTTCACAAGATACTTTGCTCAAATACATTGGAGGTTTGCATAGCTACTTGAGGCATACAATACTTATGTTTAATCCTTCAAATCTAGATGAAGTTTGTGTATAGGCTACTCATTTAGAGGCAAGTGGAAGGAATGAACCTCAAGAGGGTAGCAATAAGTTTTTTAATGGAGACAAGGGAAAGAGGAAGTTTGAAGGAAATGGAAAGAAAAATGCTTCAGTAAAGAAAGAGAGAGATAAACTCTCATGCAAACATTGTTCAAAGGATGGCCATGATGAAGACCATTGTTGGAAACTTCATCCTGAAAAGAGACCCAAAAAGTTCAACAACAAAGAGAAACCAAACATTGTTGCAACTGTACAACAAGATTTAGGATCTGATTCAGAAGATGAAACAAAAATCACAGCCATGGGTTTACAAGGTAAGAATTCTATTGCTAGCACCAGTTCTTCAAATTCTGCCATCAATGAAACTCAACATGAAAAAGAAAGGATAGAGCTTTTCCACATAAGGGTAATTTCAAAACATACCAAGATAGATACTCTTTTTGATACGGGATCAGAAGCAAACCTTATTTCTGAAGACATTGTCAAGAAACTAGATTTGGAAACTACTCCTCATCCTAAACCATACCCTCTAGGTTGGATATGTGACAATGCCAAATTGCATGTGACAAGAAGGTGTAAACTTAGATTTGCCATCACTGCAAACTATATAGATGAGGTAGAGCTTGATATCATTCCATTGGATATTTCTGGTATTGTGTTTGGAAGCCCATACTTATATGATAGGAGAGCAATTTTTGATCGTCATGAGAACAAGTATCATTTGTTTAAAAATGGAGTTGAGTAACATTGTTAGAGCACATACAAAGAAGATGAATTTGTCACTTACAAATGCTGGACAAATGAAGAGACTAGTCAATTCTAGTAAGAACCTTGTACTTTTGATGACTAAACCCAAAGACAATGATGAAGAAGAAGTTCTCAAAGGATGTGATGCAAAGTTACAATCTGATTTGTATGAGGTTGTTAACGAAAATGTTGAGATGTTTCATGAACCAAGGGGATTGCCTCCTAAAAGGGGTATCCAAAATGAGATTCTTTTGTAGCAAGGAGGTCCTCTTCCAAACATTGACATGTGCAGGATGTCAAACATGGATAATGTTGAAATCAGAAAACAATCCCAAGAGTTGCTTGACAAAGGGGTCATCAAACCAAGCACTTCGCCATGTAGGTCACCAATTGGTTTGGTACCAAAGAAAGATTGTATATGGCGAATGTGGGTAGATTTCAGACCCTTGAACAATACTACAGATATGAGTGTTGAATGAGACATATGGAAGAAAGATTTGAAAGAAAAGCAAGCTCCATTGCATTCCTTGACAAGCTATGTTTTCCACTTGGTGATAAGGTATAAGACAGACTTTTATGACAAAGTTTTTGATATGCTTACTAGGCCTATTGTTAGTGCTTTAGTTATTTTCAAGCATAATCCTATCATGCATAAGAGTTATTTGGAACATTATGCTTTAGATGTTGATGGCAAGAAGGTTTATGCAAATTTATGTCGTACTAACCAAGTTGAGGAATTGGATTCCTATGTGCATGGTAAACTTTTGTATCTTGGCAAGCTATGTTTTTCACAGGGTGAAAGAGTCAACAAGATAAGGGAAGCACATTCTTCTCTTGTTGTTGTCCATTTTAGTATGGGAAAGACGGTGGCTAGATTGCAAAGAAAGCATCCTAAGTTTTGGGATGAGAATCTACACTACTTTCAACAGGCTTATAACTAGGCCAAGAATTTCATTGAACCAGTTCAATTTGTGCATCAAATCGTTCAAGAATAGTTGAGAAAGAGCCAAGCCAAGTACAAGACAAGGCATGAAAAGTTTCGTATTGGTCTCAAAGGCACCAATCCAAGCAAGGCTGGATGGATTGAGATTGTAAGAGTGAGAGAGTTGTACCCTCATCTTCAAATTGACTAAAAGTAGTCTTTTGGAGGTCCAAAAGCTTCCCAATGGGGAGGTGTGATCCAAGGGATCAAATTTTGCTCAAAAATAAAAGTGCTTGGAATTGCTTCAAAACATACATGTGTGTAAGCCTCATCGTTACGAACCTAACACAACTTGGATGGGCTCAAAGGGACGCCGTATGAGCAAGATATCATGTTCTGTTCATTTTGTCAAACATGCAAAATTTTGTTGATTGTGCAGTCCGTACAGTGCTGACGTGGAAGATGATCGTACAGGCCATACGACCATACGGTGATGTGGTAGAGGAGTTGGCATGTTGACTGGGCAGGTGTTGGCAGACAGGTGGACGTATCCGTTTGTGACATGTGTCAGCTTGAGGGAAAGTGTTATGGTGCCACATGGCACCCCTCCATTGGTTTGCAGTGGTAAAAGTTTATGACTCCACAGGAGTCGAACCTGCGACCTTCGGGCGGGGGTAAAGCTTTGGCAGGGCCGGGCTACCAACCCACCCACGGAGTTACTTAACCCATATGTTCTAAATTAAATAGTTGAATTACAACTCTTGTTTGTTGGGTGGAGTAAAGGGTTGGGGCCTAAGCCCCAGCCCGCGGTTCTTGAAAGCTTTCCATATGACCTTTGTGTTGGCGCGCGGGAGTTTGGTACGTGGATTGGTTAACACCCCAAGTTTAGCCCCGACACTTTCACATGTGACTCTACCACATGACCCCTTCGCTTAACCTTGGTGCGCGGTCCGTTACTTTGGTCTATAGCCCACGGTTCCAACACATAACATGTGACCATACCTTTAACATTTGGCGTGGGAAGGGTTAAATCTATTAAATGAGCAGCTTGCCACATGCCTGCCACTTGTTAGCACATCATTCACTCATGAAAACAGGCTCGAGATAGGCACTGGGACGTGGCCATATGGCCCCCCATGCGATCAACAACCCCGCTCTAAGGGGCGCTAGTCGTACTAATTGTTCGACAAAATGCCTGATTTTGTGGAGTGTGCATGTGTGCTAGGTTTCAGGCCCAAGAACGTTGTGGGAGCTAGGTTGGTCATTCACAGGTGCATTTTGGCGAGCAGGTACAATGAGCTTGAAGGAAAAAACTTCCAGGAGGTGTAACTTCTTCATTTTTTGGCCAAACCAGGTGCCGAAAAAGCCCAACTAGGGGTTTTTGGATGTTCTAAAGCCATTAGAGCCACCCATTTTGTATTTTGAGCGCTGTAAGAGAAATTTTTAAGCATAATGAAAATGATCCAAGGGAAGTTGGACCAGAAGATGTAGCCCAAGAGAGGGGTGAACTCCTTTATCATTTGTTGTGTTGTGTGTTCATTATTGATGGTTTTTATCTGTCTGATATGCTGCTCCTGTTTAAGTAAAACTCATTGAAATTATGTGTTAGTAACTTTATCCAATCACCCAAACACATACCTTTTATACTCTTGCAATTTAAAGAGATAATTCTTCTTCATTTTAAAGATATATTGGAAACAAATTCATTCCATTTTCATATCACCAAGACTCCCCTTCCCAAGCCTCTCAAAAGGGACTAGGGTTTGGTTCATAGTAGAAAATTATCAAGGTAAAACTTAACAAAACTACAATTCCCAATACTAGCACAATAATTCTCAAAAAATCCACAAAAAGGTCCAACCCCAATATAATCTATCTCCCTCCTTAAATAAGGCTTAGAGGTAGTTAGGTTTAGGTCATTAGGTTAGATCTCATGAATGAACACCCCCAAGGTTGCATTACTAGCCCCATTGGATGAAAACCTTAAAAATGTATCTTATTCAAATAACTAACCTTTAATTATATAATTCCACATTAAACCCACACATATATGTATCCTAGAGTCACTTCAGGTTAGGACACTATACTTGAGTAAGAGGTCCCTTTTCCTGGGAGTGCATTATCCTCAACAACTAATAATCCAATTTTTTGGGTTGCTCCCAACCTCTACCTAATGTTAGTGTGGGTCACAATAATATCATTCAATGTCCTACAATCCTCATTATTTAGTATCCATAATGACACAATTTCCTACAACATTTCCAGATTGCATAAAAAATCTAACCCTAGTCAATGTGGGTCCCAAAAACTAAGTTATGGATACAATGATCAATATTATAACCATGTGCATTATAATCACTAAATACAACATCATAATAACAAAATGAACATCAAATTTACTAAGATAACATAATATTAGTATAATATCAAGCAAAATATAACATAAGTCTATGCATCAACTCATAAAGTCTAATCATCATAGGAAAATCATAAGCAAGGTGTCAGAATCCCTACGAGTGTCACTTGGTCACAACCATTGTGCCTAGGAGGTGCATTACAAGAACCGTTTAAGAAGACTAAATACATAACAAAAAAAACACAGATGTCAATCCATTAAATCCATGAGTCAACAAATCCAAAGGCATTCAACATCTAGTGGATAAATGACTAATTGAGGTGATCACAAGCCTTAGAAAAATCTAATTTTACAATCATCCCACACTTATTTGAAGACATAAGAGAGTGGATAGTTTCTTTCACAACAATGACACCATCATGAATGAGTGGTCTAAAGACATCAATCATTACTTTATAAATAATGATCTTGTAGATGACATTCCATTACGTGATGGGTCAACATTTATTAGTAGAAATGACCTCTTAATTCTTTGGGGTTAAGGCAATGAAAGTTGCATTATACTTTAAGGACAAATCTACTCTTTATGGACTCTTTGATTGTTTGGTATATTACCTTTTATTTTCTTGGCCTGCCCTTTTTGCATTATACTTTAAGGATAAAACTACTCTTTATCGACTCTTTGATTGTTTGGTATATTATCCTTTTATTTTCTTGGCCCGTCCTACATGTTCTTTTTGACAATATCCTAGTATAAGTTGAATAAATTAGTAGGAAATTCATTAGGACTTGGGGCCTTTCCTATTTCTAAATCACGTATGGCTTACCAAACCTCTTCCTTGAAAGATTGATTTACATATAGCTTGATTATCATTATTAGAAACAAGGAATGCAATATATGGCCATATATGGTGAATTGTTGTAGTGAAATTACTATAAAGCTTAAATAAAAGGCCCAATAAGTAAGTTGATAATTAATAGGAAATAATTTCTCTAGAGTTGAGCATCTTAGCCCATTATGATTTTAATTTATCAATTATATTGAAATTCCTATGTTGAATTGTAGTTTTATAAAAGAAATTGGTATTTCGATCTCCCTACTTTAGCCATTAGACAATTATTCTTCTAATTCCAAGTTTTCAATTTATGAAGGAAGGATTGTTCTTCATTTCTCAATCTCACTATTAGACACTGGTAATAATATTTTCTCTCATTGAATCCAATTTGATATTCAAAGCACATCTTTTAAATTGATTTCACAACTCATCTAAATAATATTGGCAAGCAATATATGCTATCAAATGAAAGATCCAATGTTTTTTTCCTTAGGAATAAAAATGAGTAAAAGTATTCATCTTTATCTAGCCAATCCTAATACTGAGATTGTGTTGCTTAGACTTGGTGCTCAATTTTGTGTGAGACAACCTTTCCCCCAAAACCTCCCCATAACTTAATATGCTATGACTATGGACTGCATTCGAGCAGGCCTCAACTCATGCTACACCTCAAGTGGTGCATTTGAAGACCTAATGAACCATGAACCTTCGAGTAGTAGTTTATAACATAAAAACAATTTTATGTCTTACTCCAAAGACTAAATAAGCTCCACTATTGTGCATATATATATTTATATATTTGATTTTTTAAAAAACTAAATCATTATTAAAAAATAAAATATTTATATGAAATACAAAAAACGAATAAATTAAAAAAAAATTAAATAATCAAAATTTAATGTTTTCATGATTATGATGAAAATAATTGATAAATAGATTGACCCATCATTTGTGAAGGTGATAAGGAGGATAATGATAATAGAACAAAGATGTCTTTTGTTAAA
Source organism: Picea engelmannii (assembly GCA_009831015.1). NCBI lineage: Eukaryota > Viridiplantae > Streptophyta > Pinopsida > Pinales > Pinaceae > Picea > Picea engelmannii. The sequence continues at coordinate 344,735 of ML776953.1, read as the reverse complement.
ACTATAGTATTGCAAGTGTTACCATTACAAATTAATATATACTTGGCTATTTTTTTCATAGCCAATATATACCTATGAATAATTTTGTATCTACTTAATAAAATTACGAATTTTTTCATGTGGAAACAAAAAATCATTTGTGAGGGTGATGATAACTATTATTGAATATTGGGAGAAGTTCTGAAATGATTATAAAAACAATGTATGGATTATATGTATGACATGTACAAGTATGAAACATTAGCAATCACAAAGTATGAAACATAATCATATTGAATTTGTTTTAATTGTATGAAACATTATCAATCACAAAGTATGAAGTATTGATCAATCACATAGATTTTTTTATTGTATGAATGCCATCCTTGTCCAATAGTAGAACCTTAACCACATCTTCTCTTAAGAGACCGTCATAAAACAATCCATTCATATGTTGTAACGATCAAATGCATCAATAAAATTTTAATCGTTATCACTATTTCACCTTATTTCTCAATGGTGCTTTTAAAAGTTGGTTAACTTATAATTTAGTAATAAATAAGTGCTCGATTAACTTGTAATTTAATAATAAATAGGTGAATTAAGATTTATTTTTAAGTTTATAGGAGGGTGATAAATAGGTGAATTAAGATTTATTTTTAAGTTTATTGGAGGGTGATAAATAGGTGAGTTAAGATTTAATTTTAAGTTTATAGAAAGGTGGAGGTTTTACATAGAAATCTCAAAAATACAAAGAGAATGTAAATTTATATAAGTATATTTTTATGTTTTTTTTATAATTTAATAAGCAGAATTACGGAGCAATAAGTCGCTGCCAAGTCCTTATCAAGAAGATGGAAATATTTTGATTTCAGAGATAGCCAACAAGTCCTAAGTTTCTTCAACGAAGAGGGAAGAAGCACATGGAATAACATTGACTCAATTCAGTAGATTACTATAGTACTCTATAATGGACTCAACAGAATAAAAATGGAAACAAATCAATTTTAGCCATGAATATATTTAATCCTTCTCTATGTTCTTATGAGGATATGATCAATCTATGGTAGTAAATTCCTACAGGAACATACTTTGTAGAAATATGTCGATTCAATGACACATGTTTTGGATTCAAACAAGTCTCATAGGTTTAATGATAGATTGAATGTTCACATATCCTGATCTAAATTTGGACATGGTGTGTCTTCAAGAGGAACAACTTTATAACATTGTTACACATTATTTTGGTCACCCTAGTGATCAACTGACAACATGTGCTTAACTCATTTTCATGTTCCTTGAAAATATTAAAAGAGACTTTCTCCATGAGAAAAGCGGTTTTCTTTTCCTCTTTCAAAAACTATGATACAGAAGGTCGTGGCACTCTGTTGTATGCATAGGGTGCGATGATGCCTGATCGTTGCACTCTGCACTAAAGCTGGACAACAACGTCGTCACAGGTTGCTTGTGCATAGGGTGTGACGATGCTTAAGCAAAGGAAAAGTCAAAATTCACGAATGTTCTAGAAAGGAATCTTCTAGAAGATGAGGTGGCCTTCGATTGGTTTGGATCTTACTCACTTCTCTGATTTAGTGGGATCACCCTAATCTCCTCATCCATCCCTCTTTCACCCTATATAAAGAGGGATCTCTTATGGAAAATGATAAGGTTTGCAAGGGCTTGCATATGTATGAAGAGTTCTACTATAGATTATACTGGAGAGCTTTTCTTTAGTTCTCTAAGTCGGATTGTGGATCTTCTTCATCAAAGGAATTGGAGCAAAGATATGTGTGTTGAAGCAAAGAGCCATTGAAAGGGATCTTGCAATATCAAGGTATGGGTTGTATTCTCCACTTTCCATTTAATATAATGCAACAATACATTTCTTCCCTATAAAGGTGTCTTAACTTTTATTGTATAACTCCTTGATCTTATACATAGAATTCATTGGAATATATATATCTTTTTTCACTCTCTTTGTTGGTTTGTGCTTCTTAAACAAGTTCACCATCCCACAAACTCAAAGAAGGAGCTACAAGGATGACACTAGCGAGGATCAAACGTCGTTTAAAAGGTATGTCACTTGTATCTCTCTAAACTAGTTTATATGACAATGAAATCTAAGGTGAAGTTTGTATTATGTCTTGTTTTGTTCTAGCTTCCTGTGGAAGTTAGGGAGATCATTTTGTGTTCGCACTTACCGATTTGTTCGATAACAAACACACCGATCATTTTGCAATGCTTTAGCCGAGGATAGTGTTATCACATGCTAATTTGTATTAATTTTTCCAAAGCCTCTTGTCCTTGTGCTATCTTTTCACTCAGTTTTTAAAACTTTTTCACCAGCTCCCTCAAGTTCCCATCACCTAAATCCTTCACTTGACTAATCATCCAAAATAGGCATGCCCTCCATGAGTCAAAATTGACAAATATCCCAAACCTATATCTAGCCTTAATGCTTATCTAAATTCCTTGATCCCGTCACTTCATTCACTTTTACCCTTATTATCATATTCCCATTGAAAATTTAATATATTCCTTTCTTTTTATTAAGCTTAAGCTCCCTTATCTTATCCACAAAGTCATGTGATGAGCCTCATATGCCCAAAGTCCTTAGAAAAATGGTAAAAGTTTATAATTATTGATATAAATATTTTTATATTAATGTTTAATCCAAAAATAATTCATATTAAACACCAAGTCATGGACACGAATCTCAATAAATATTAAATTAAAGTGGAAAAGTAAAAAAGGGTGAATGGACAAAGACCAATATCCATTGTTGAGGTTGAAAGTGATCGGGGGTTAATCTTCTAAAGTGGTTCCACAATCCAAACCATTGTTTTGATGTTGGGGTACTTGTTATTATATGGTTCATTGCGGAGGTCAGAGTGGTGTGGATTAAAACCACTCTTCACAAGCTCCATAATACCATTGTAATACCATTTACTATATTGGTTTGGTTTTATAATTGCGTGGCGTGAATGTTTATGAGAATAAATTTTCCAGAAGTACGTTTCAATATAAACCATGTAGTTTCCAATGCTATAAAGAAATTTTTTCTCACCATAGAAAATTTTTACAGAGCAGAGAAATAAATGTTTTATGCTATGGATATAAGAAGGAAAGAAATTATAAAGAAGAAAATGCATGTGAGCAGAAAGTCTGGATAATTTCTTATACAAAGTTTTTACATAAGTAAAAGGGGAAGATCAAGGGATATTTTCATAGTTTACTAAAGATGGTTTTCAAGACATGGGTTTCAGAACCACGGGAAACAAACCAGTAAATAGTTTTCACAGTAAAATGGTAAATATTTATTGGGCAAACAAGACATGCTTTTTAGAAACAATGGATGGTTTTGAGAAAAGGGTTTTGAATTTCATTTATGAAATTCATAAAATCAAATTGAAAAATAATGGAGAAAGTTTTAAAGGAGATGCTAACCAAGGCATAGTTTTTCAAAACCACGAGCTTGAATGGGAATGTGGAAATGGAGTGTTATAGGTTAAAGAAATATTTGGGAAATATTTTTATCAAAATATTTTATTCCCAAATATTTGAAAATTGATATTTCTCAAGTAGATATGGATAAATAAAATCAGATTTGGAAGAGTACAAGTGGCATTTCAAAGAGCATGTGGCAGTCAATGATTTATTTTAGGCACAAAATCAACCAGTCCCAAATTAAAGGAAGCAGTTGAGGAACAAATCAAATTTTCAGGCAGATTTGAAGGCAGTGAAATGACAATGGATGGCATAGCTTATCCAAGCAAGATATCAATTTTATTCAAATTAATTCTTGGCATTTCGAACCTCAATTGAACATTTTCAGGAGCATATCAATAGTCAAAGGAATAAGAACATATGTGTCAATAAAACTCCAAATTTCAAGGAACTAGTTCCATATTTTATTCCAACAACTTCCAATAGTCTTCAACATTCGAGATCCACTGCAACCAAATTTATTTTTAGTTTATTTTTTTTCTTGATTTTATTTCCAGCAAAATAGGAAGAGTTGCATAATTGTTTTTATTATTTAAACTATCAGTTTGTATGTAAAGAGGGTTGGACTTTCAGCCATATGGGCTATTGGACTGTGTATCAATTTCTTAGAACATCCTTATGAATTAATATAGAAGTAGTGTTCTTTTGGAGGCAAAGATTCATCACGTTGTTGTTCTCAGTGTGTTTTCCTATTAATGCTTATCTCCATTATTGTTTGTTCTTTCTAGTATTTAGATGAGAGTAAATGTTTGGAATTCATCTACATTTGATGCTCCATTCATACAATAAATGCTTGTTCAAGTGTTAAGGATTTCATGTTCAAAATTCATCTATTTTTGGTGCTCTTTCCATGACGATCTATCTCCTTTATGTTTTTCTTCTAAGGTTACATTAAGAACTCACCCTTTGTTAGTTTCTCTTAGTGTAATGGGTTGTCCTTTCCTCTTTTCTGCTGCCATCCAAATATTGATCATTTGTTGAAGAACAATACTTACTTTGCCTTTTCTTTCTGAGAGTACACCTCCAAATATTGACTCAATATTGTTAAGTTCGGGCTTTGACCCCATTTCCCAATGGTTCCCTTCTCTTTTTTGTCCTACCAACCATTTTAAAACAAATAAAAAACATGTCCTATTGCAAAATCCGACCTCTGTGTGCTCATTGCTAAATATTTTTTAGTATTTTCAGTGCTTACCTATTTGAGAGAGCCCTCTCTAGTTGTATAGGTCATAATACAACCTAAAGTTGGTTTGAGGTTACCTTGGGGTTTCTTTGATACATCCCAAAGAAATTACCAAGTGTTAATATATAGCACTAGCATTTCTGAGGGAATAAGCATACTGCCTCACGTCGCTCCGTCATCATCTCCTAGGAAATCCGAGGTTATGAGATACAAGTGTGGGGTTGGAACAAATACATTTTCACTCAGCACGTGGGTGTGCAAAGGTCTTGGTGAATAAATTAGAGAGAGTGCCATCATCATCTATGCAACGCTCATCATCTAAAGATTGCATTTCTAAGTGTTTCATTGCTTTCATCCACATTCCACCTTTTTTTTCACCAGCTGTCGAGATTTCATCCACATTCCACCTTTTTTTTTCACGAACTGTCAAGGTTTCATCCACATTCCACCTTTTTTTCAATAGTTGTCGAGATTGCATAAGACATTCCACTTTTCTTTCACTTGTTGTTGAGATTGCATAAGACATTCCACTTTTCTTTCACTTGATGTTGAGATTGCATAAGACATTCCACTTTTCTTTCACTTGCTGTTGAGATTGCATAAGAAGAACATTATTCTTTTCTTTCACTCGTTGTCTAGATTTCATGCGAAGAAAGAAAGATAGATCCAGTAAACATTGCAGCTTCTTAGGAACGTTAAAATGACAGGACATGCGGCGGGAGACAGCACCAAGAAACATTGTTTGGAAATTCATTTATTCCTTTCCTCATCAATTGCAGATATTTAGTACGAAGAAGATCACATGTCTCCTTATCTTCCCAAACAAAAAGAAAGAAAATAAACATCAGATTCAACGAGCATTGTTGCTAATTGACATTCTCGCCCGACATTGATAAAGGCTAGACAGAGCGTCAATTCCTTCCCCATTTCATCATCATAATTCTCTTGGTGAGTGAGTGACTTTGTAACTAATTATAATCTTATTTTCTACTCTCAATAACATTGTGAGCAAAATCAATCCTCAATTTCTTCTTGGTAGATTAAAGCTTGGTATTCAAAAATATTATATTGGAAGTAGTGATGCTAATTCCAGATAGAGAGGGTTTAGGTGCAACACTTAATTGAAAAATGTTGTGTTCAAGATGGATCAACTAGAATGTGTGGAGGATTTTTCAAAGCACGCCAATATCCAACCACTAATAACCATCACAAATAACTATTTCATTTCATTATAAGCACGTATCTAGTTAATTCATACTACTTTACAACAATTGAATTGAAATCACGTTATGCCTTTCCTCATTCATTATTATGTCTGTAATTGGTTACTTGCAATTATTATTACAGTTATTATTTTGTATTTGCAATGTGTAATGAATTGGAGAAAGAAAACAAAGAGTTTTTTTCATCCTATATTTTGAAAAAAAAATGGAAAAAAAGAAAAGTATTGCAAGCAGGCGGTGGCCCAATAGATGTTGGAAGAGAAACCGCCCCATTACGCTATAAATGATTCAATCAAGATTCTTCTGATTCCCAGAACTGACCTTGCCTAGTATTTTATGAACTTGAAAGGAGCTTATGAATGAATCAGAATGGATTAGTTGATGCACATCTTCCCATTCAAAGCTGATGGACTATTCGATAGTTAATGGTCATATCTACAATGTTTGTACATATGATATATGTGTGCTTGTGCAGAAAATAGTCAATGTTCCTGGTGAGATGCCAAAGATGGCGTGACCATTTATCCTCGACAACTTCTCTTCCCAACTCTTAGAGGTATTTCTTGTGCACCCATTGATCGTTCGTAGCCTGAAAAGCAAGGAAAAATGCAGTTCCCCAACAACTAGTGGCTCCTTTGGTACCATGACAACATTTGTGAGCTTGTACACACTCGTTTGGTGCTATGCCCTTCACGAAGCATACTAATTCCTAATTATAACTTGTTCATTTGGATGGAGAATTAAGAAACTATACACAACTTGCTATGGTTAAATTTCAGTATTTTGAAGGTGAAAAACGATGGAGAAGTTAAATTAAAATGTATACAGATTTCTATGGAAAAATGTAACTATTTGAAAAGTTTGAATTATTGAGGACTTACATATGAGTGCTTCTGTAGAAAATCATCAATGTTCCTAGAGGGACACCTACGACTACACAACCATTTATCCTACGACGACACGTCCATTTATCCTCTACAAAGTCTCTTCCTGAATCTCTGAGGTATTTCTTATGCACCCATTGATCGTTCATTCCCTAACTTCTATGTTTTGTCACTGGAAGTGAGAGATTGCATGTAACAGTCTATTCCCTTTACCTCACATAATACATAAAAACAAACAATATTGAAAACCTAACATTTGAAATTATGAACATGTTGCATTGTTGTCTAGAGATATTGGGAAGGAAGGAAAGGACCTGGTGAGACTTGAGAGGTTCGGTGAGTTTCCTGAGGATTTCCATGAGGGAAAGCTGAAAGCGAGAGTGTTCCCTAAACCAGTGGCGACATCAATCCACTGTGACGATCTTGAAAGAGCATAATAGAGGGATGGATAGTAATGTAAGCCTTCGTCCTCCAACACCTTCAGAGTCCTAGGGAAATGAGCGAACAACATGGACATGAGTGAACATGTTGCAGAGACATGACGCGGGTCACTGTGAGACACCAAGACCAAGGCCACCTCCAAGAATTACAAGGCGGGTTATAGAATTTATGCATCCAAAACATTAAACATTTAATGTTTGGGAATTAATGCTAAGTTGAAACTTAACATTAATTCACCTTGCTTGTTGCATATTCAGTTTGATTGCTACATATTCAGTTTATTTAGTTTCAAGCCCTTGTTTCCTATGTTTGAGAAGCCGCTTGCCTCAATATGAGGCCAAATAAGAGCTCAAACATAAAACGTTGGATAAATTAATGAAACAAAACTTACAAAATGTACAAGTTACCCAAAACTTTATGTTAAAACATGGAAAGGTTATCGGTTCTTGTGCATGATTAATATAAATGTTGATAATCGTTTACTATAGTCCCTACTGCCTGAAGGCCAGGGACTAATAAAAATAGATGACAATGTTTTTAGGAATGGAGTGAGTTTTTTTAAGTAAGAAGTTCTATTTATATATTTATAGTATGTACAAAGATACTTTTTAGCAAACCAGGTCCAAAAAGACAACCATGCAGACAAAACAAAATAGAATAGAGGGTATGCCTATGAAGGGAAACCAAACCAAGTTTTAAAGGTAGTGTTAACATCTAAAAATGTTTGAAACAACAAAGAGACCAACAGAGTGTATAACCACCAACCTAGAAAAACAAAACAAAGAAGTCTAAAAGTTTGAGTAGGACCATCCTCAGACCAAACCTGACCATATAATTATATAAGCAATTTAACCATTAGAAGGGGGCACCTAGGGAGCCCACATCCCAGAGTTGTTCATGGAACCCATAGCTGGAGAAGAATGAGTGTGTAGTCGACCTCTTGAAGGCAACATAAATGATCCACCATGACGTGTGACCAGCCACTGAACCATCTATATTAGCAAAGAATTCTTCTCCTCAAGATTCTCTAGTCTATGCTTGAGTTGTCTAAAGTTATGCTCCTTGGGAAGCATACCTGGAGTCACCATAGTCTTTGTGTGTCAATAGAGCTCAAGAGTTCTATAAAACTTGGAATTTCAAGTTTTGGTGCAACTTAAGTCAGGAATAATGCCCCCCACCTGTTCTTCCACTTCCTCATCTTCTTTATATGCTCATACCAACTTAAATTCATCCTCTAATGTAGGAATGGAGTCACGATCTTCTTGCAGAACAAAATGGTGGTAGAACTATGTAGCATCGACATCAACCTTTGTTGTGTGGGTCTGGAAAGCTAGAGAGTGCCAAGAGATACTGCCATGAGGAGCCATGGGAGCTTCGAAAAGAAAAGGAGAAATGAACCATAGCCAAGAAGAATTAGAGCACTGGTCTATAAGTAGAATCACCTAGGAGTCAAGAAATCGACAAAGACCAAGATCATTGTGAGCCAAGAGCAACATCAAATTCATCCTTGATCGAATTCATTCCATCATATTCGCAAGTGCATGGAGTACTGAGAAATCAATACTCAATGCCACCATTGAAATCCTCATCATCCTGCATCGTGCAAGAGTTAATCCCCTCGTAATTTCCATTATCTTTCTGTCCAGTTGAACAAACAATTGCAATGGAGCCATTAAGTTGAGCATGTGGGGGACGTTTAGGTGAAGAGACTGACGCAAGTGCCACCACCACCTCATTGAATGCATGGGAGACATTTGGCACCCCATCTAGGGAGTTGAGATCAGATGATCTATAAACTTCCGTGGATATTCGATTGGAACATTTCATCACAACATATCAGATAAATATTTGAAATCTTTATTATCAAGGTTATTTTTCCTTTAGATTTCCAGAATATTTAGTTATTGATTTTTCTGCTTATGCATGAAATAGATAAAATGCGAAAAATAGAGAACAACAAAATACAATCACACCATCCACAAATAAACACAATATATGACTTGAGAAACCCAATATGGGAGAAAACCTAGCTAGAAGGTGAGGTTGCTTTGCTCTCTTTTCTCTGGTATAGAAATGATGCAAGTACAAATAAAGAGGTACACTCTGTGGGCCTTTGACCTATGGCCTATATGGCTGCTACATAATCTCTTCTCCTCTTTTATGCTCATAGAATACCACTCTCAGATGTTTTTCTCAACTATGGAACAAGATACAATGCAAGAGAATGGAACCCCTTCTCCTCCTAGTGGCTCGGTATTTAACATAACATGATAGCCATCTAGGGGTAGGTTTTTGACTTTCTCAACCCTCAATTGTGATAGGTTTTTGGACCTTCTAGAATCTTCTTGAAATTACATACATGGCTAGCCCCATATGCAAAAGTAATGGGGGTTGACGTGGCATCCTCTCATACAATGGTGGTCAACACGATAGGTCAACTTGCGGGAGGCATAACTTTTGGATACAAACTTTGTTTGGCACACGATCTACTCCATTGGAAAGGTATCAGAGTGTAGAACATTGCCAAAGGGGTATGCATAGGTAATGGACACCAGAACCTCAAAAAATGTCATTTAATGCCTCAAAATGGCTCTCAAAGGTTCTAGACCCCAATTTTCCAAACTGAGACCTGCCACTAAATTGACCTTGCAAGATGATTCCTCCAATTTTATCCACTCTGAAAGCATCAAGATGGATGAAAAATAATATAATGATCCAATCCAAATCATCAAGACTGGCTAGGGATTGGAAATATTTCCTTAGAGAGGGAGAATTAAGATCAACCCAGTTACAATTAAGAGGAAGGGATGGTTTGGCAAATATTTCATTGGCTAGAAGATTCAAAATATTATTGGCCTCTTGAAGAACATGGGAGGGAACAAAGGCAGTAATGTGAGGAATAATAGAGAGAAGGAGCTCTAGGAGAGCTTCAAGACACTAATTGTTGGAGACTTTGGAAGGAGAGGAGCCATTTTGGAGTTTGACAAGCATGTTAATAATGAGTTTTGAGTCCCCTTCTACAATGAGCTTGGAATAATGAAGGGAATGGACAATGCGAAGTCCCTGAATTAGAGCCCATACCTTGATTGCATTGTTTAAGGAGGATCCTATATGACCATTATAAATTCGTAGAATGTTACCCTCAGAATCTCAAAAGACCCCACCATAGCTAGTTGGTCTTGTGTTACCTTTTGAGGTGCCATCAAAATTCAACTTGAAAAAATACAACAGGGAGGGACTGGGCAAAGGGAGAAAAATGAGAGGGATAACGGAGGAAGGAAGAAGGGGAAACAAGGAGGGGAGAAGGGATCCAAAGGGAGAGAAGAGATTGCTCATTGTCGTTGCATTTTAGGTCATCCACATCCCCATTTTTCTTTAGGATTGTCTCTAGAATGTTCATTTTAATTTTGCTCCAAACTATAGTTGGTTGTGAGGATTCGTTTTTGAAGATTCGCCAATTCCTCTCTTTCCATGTTTCCCATAACAAAAACCCTCGGAAGAGCCTTCATATGCGGTTTAGAATTGGATTTTGGAAGCTACTATACTGCCATGAAGAAATGGTCATTCGAACAGAATCATGGATGCGATATGATTGTCGAAAATAAATGGTCCCATGAAAGCTGTTGAAGGGACAATAATTGAGGAGATGCTCTAAGAATTCAGCATCTTGAAGGCACATGGCACATAGACCCAACTCAACAAAAACTTTTCAAAGTAGATGGTCCCATGTAAGGATTTTCCAATGAGTAACTAACCAAAGAAAGGTTGCCACTTTGGGCCAAAGATTCCAGTTCCAAATTTTGCCCCATATATCCTCTGAGGGAGCATGAAAGTGATTGATAGCCAATGAGTATGCTTCTTGCAAATTGAAGTAGCCAGTTGGATGATGACCCCATCTCAATTTATCCAAAAGAGAAGAGAATGAGATCTTCCTATTGTGAAGCTTAGAAAGAAAGGTTGAGAAGATAGGGAAATGTTGGAGAGGGATATGATCAATATTAAGATTCCAAGAGCTCTAGTGGGAGCATTGGTGTTAGGATTCCAATAGTTATAAACCTTTTTACCATGAGAAACATTGAAAAAATCCACGAGGCGAACTAAATTTGGGCTAGATTGAAGAGAGGGGAGTTGCTGCTAAGAATCCTCCTAGAAAAGGGCTGAACAATCATCTCTAATTTTCCAAAAAATGTGTGCTTGAATTAGGGATTTGTTTTTCTAATCTGAATTCCATATTAGGGAGCCAAATTTCTCCCCCGACATTCTGATGAGATCTGAAGAATCAATATGTGCAACATATTTTTGTTTGTAGAGATTACTCCACAACTCGCCCTGATTTTGAAGCCAACGATACCAAGTTTTAGAACCCATAGAACTATTGAGAAGCTCCGGATCTCGTATCCCTAGACCCTCTATATGATTAGGAAGATAGATAGTATTCCAAGCAACTAAGGCCCATTTATTAGTTGATTGAACACCTTTCCATAAGAAATTACTTTGGATAACTTTGATTGCTTTCAAGATATGCTTGGGGGCAACAAGAGCAAAGAAGAGGTAAAGGGGGATGGATTGAAGGAGGTATTTAATCATAAAAATATGACCCACGATATTGAGGGGACAAAAGGTCCATTTGGAAAGATTTTTTCTAAGGTGAGAGAGAATATCTTCCTAGGAGAAATTTTGAGCCGTAGAGACTAGAATGGGCACACCAAGGTATTTGGATGGAAGGGATCTCCTAGTAAAGCCAAGAATGCGGGAAACATGGAATTGGATAGTCTAAAGGGGGGTGTTGAAAAATAATATTAGATATTTAAGCTGATTGATTGAGGTGCTCGAAGCATCCATACAATAGTCAAGGAATTTCTTGAAGGCTCTCGCTTCTTTTGCAGAGGGGATTCCCATTAACATGATATCGTCCACAAATTTATTGTGAGAGAGGGAGGAATCAAAATTATGAAGCTTTAATCTCTACAACTTTTGTGAGTGAATAATAACTTTGATACAACGTCCCAACCCTTCTGCCATCAAAATGAAGAGGAAGGGTGATAGGGGATCACCTTGCCGAATGCCTCTAGAAGGACGAAAAGGGTCATAGGGAGCACCGTTAATCAAAAGAGTGAAGAAATCAAAGAACATAAGAGCTATAATCCATTTAACTCAATCAGGATGGAAGCCAAAAGCTAAGAGGACATCATTGATGTACTGCCAACTAAGCTTGTTGAAGGCTTTTGACAAGTCTATTTTGATTAACATGCCTGAGGTTTTTGTTGATTTTAGAGAATGGACAACCTCATGGGATAAGATGATACTGCTAAGAATATGACGTCGTTCCACATGTCCTGATTGCTAGGGAAATTAGAAAGGGAAAAAGAGGTTTAGGCATATGACAATGACCTTCAATTTTTTTTTCATAAGGCTACAGGGCATAATTTGTTGGGGTTAGAAACCTTATCCTCCTTGGGGAAAAGCATTAGGAAGGTTGTATTGAGGGTTGGGAGAACACCATACATTCTTTGCGATTCAACAACAAGGGCCCACACATCAAGTTTGACTATTTTCTAGTAGTGGTGAAAGAAATTAGTGGTAAAACCATTCGGTCTAGGGGATTTTCCCAGGGCCATGCTCACAACAACTGTTTCCACCTCCTCAAGGGATATGGGGTGCATTAGGACAACATTATGATTAGTTGTAACGAAGTGGGGAATGTTGTTGGTGATTGATTGAATGGAAACCGATCAGTCTGGTTCAAGCTCTATGAGTAAGTCCTGAGAAAAAGATGTCAACACTTGCTCAATATCAGAATGAGAGGCGAGATTGATACCTTGAGATGAAGTGGTATGAGTAATGTAGTTAGAGTGTTGACATTGTATCATGGAACGATGTAAGAATTTGGAGTTGCGTTCACCTTCCTTGAACCATTGAACACACAACTTCTGTCTCCATAAGATCTCCTCTTGCTTTCTTTGCTCTTCAAGATTAATGGTTAGCTCCTTCTCTTGTTGGGAAAGATCCTTCGATCTGCCATGAAGAATGATCTGTTGTTGAAGGTTCTCCATTTGGGATTCCAACTGTCGTTGGACTTGGAAAATCTTGCCAAAGACCGATTTGTTCAAAAGCTTAAGATGCAATTTGAGATTTTCGAGACATTGTTGGAAGCGAAACATAAGAGATCCATTTGATATCTTGACATAGTCCCACCATTTCTGAATATTATTGATAAAGTAAGGATGAGAAAGCCAAAAGTTTTCAAATCTGAAGGGTCATTTGAGGGGGACACCTTGGACATCAATGATGAGGTAAATGGGCCAATGACCCGATCCCACAACTGACAAAATAGGAATCGAGAAATTCATTTTTTTAAGGGAGGCAATGTTTTATCGTGATGCATTTTTTTTTAATTTTAATAATTTGACTCGTTTAAAATGGTACAAAATTCTTGTGAACAAATATTTGTGATCAAAATTCCCATCAATCGGGTGGAAATATAACTTTCAATAAAATCCTTACTATATTTGAGAAATAATTTGCATTGGATAAGTTTTTCCTTCTTTTTAACATGTGGTTCATGACATCGAAGACCGGTGCTCGCTACGTCCATGGATAACCCCCCCGAAATTTGCGAGAGAACATGGAGAGGATGAGCATTTTCAAAATATTGGGGGCTCAACAACACGAGCATCATATATACCCATTCAAGGGCATCACATGTCACTTACAAGGAATTGAACCTCGGTGGGGAGGGTATCAACCATTCCTCCCAACCACCTAAGCTACATCCAATGGACAAAAAATTTATGGAGTCGACAGGGGTCAAACCCACGACCTCCATAAACCTTAATAAAGCCTTTGTTACCATCACGCCCCACACATGTTTCTTAAATACTAAAAATTATCCTACCCCCACTAGGTTTGAACCTGTGACCTCTAAGGAAGAAACATATGTTTTTAACCATTAGGCCAATTCATGTTGCTTATAAGTTTGTCCATTTATTAACTACTCCTTTAAAAAAACAATAACGATATGTCATCTCAAAGAAAATTTAGAAAAATCCTAAACATAACGATTCCAAAGCAATAACATGTATACATTCCTAGAATTTCCATGAATTATTTTGTTATGAGGTGATGAGGACAAAATGTAACTAAGCACCTTTCAACTTTTCATATAAAGGTCACGAAGTCACCTTGACAACTATAGGCATATCCCATATCATTCCTTTTTAAATGATAACAGTTTATTAATTCACTATCATTTCAATTTATATATTTATTTTTGAAAAGTGTTATTATTGTTATTATTATTAATGAAAGATGTTTTTAAGGAAACCTTTTAAGCGTTTCCTTACATTTTCCCAATGGCGTTCGAGATAAATGTTGTTGGAATACCACACATGCTCTTAATCCACATGGACTCTACCGAGTCTATGACCTCTCAAAGATCTCCACCTTAAAATTGGTCAATTCAAACCAATTGAACTAACTTATTGTAAAGATTTCCATAAAAATCTTTAGATTAAATTATTTCCATATAATAATTTTTTGTATTTTTGCAATTGCATTTCATTTTATGTTGTAAATTTAACTCATTAAAAAAACACTTTATAGAAAAATATTGAAAAATATAACATTATGAAATGAACTTTTAAAATGATGTTTTAACAAAATGTACAATGCTAACTAAATGACAAGCACCTTTTAAATGACGGGGAGGAATGAAATCAATATTACCTACCATAATAAATTTCAAAAATATCTTATTAAAACAAATAAATATTAGAAAACAAGGTATTGAATAAATCTTTTCAATAAAATTTCCATAAAACATACAACATAACAATATTTATACAATGCCACCTTTTTTTAAAATGAAGAGAACTAATAGAATCAACACTACCTAATTCAAAAAAGATTTTATTGAAAAAGAGATGATGAAGTGTTCCAAACAAAGTTCCAAATTCCAAAACATATTTGTAGGATAAAAATATGTGACAAAATTTCGCTCTCTTTGTAATGTAGACATGTATCATTTGTAAATCCTAGTTTAGATAATTCTCTTTAAAAGGTGCGCTCCTGTAAATCAAGAATTAGGGAAATACCCTCAATATGAAGGAAAGTCTAAAAGTCCAAAATGTTTGAAGGTGATTCAACCATTTCTCTTCGATATATGAAAAGGTCCAATGCTTATTCAATGCGTTTTAAAAAAAAAATGATGCAAAAAACATTGGCTTATACACCCGAACAAATTAGTCAATCACACGAAATAGACTTTGGAATGTGGATACTAAACTAATAAAACTTGTTAGATGGGATAAACCATTGAAATTCTTGAATAACAAAAAGATTAAACTATATCAAACCAAAACTCACATGGAATATTAAACCTATATACATAAATTAAGTTGGAGTGATAACACTTTCACAACTAAATAAAAAAGCAAGTAAGATCAAAACCTCTTCTACAGTCAACCCAATGCCAAATAAACACAAGAACGACTATGTTATAACATAAGAAAACCCCTAATACTAAACCCTTAACACTAAAATGGTTCAAGATAAAAATAATATCAATAATTGAAAAACAATCCTTAACTCTAAGCTTATAAATTTATAAATAAATTAAAAATATAAATCACATTTTCAATTAAAACTCTAAAAACATATAACAAATATCCACCTATATATCAAAATCTAACAACACAAAGCATCCAAATTTCTATTGATCCAAAACTTTATTCAAATTTTCTAAAATTTACTTAAACTCTATCCCTAGGTTCTAAACAAACTTTGAAGTGAACAAAATACTTGACAACATCATTCCACCTCAAACAAAACTCAAATTATGGTGAAAAATTATGTGATTCTTTAGTACAAATCTAAATTTCTCTGTCCAAATAAACATCGTGCGAACAAAATAACTTGTAATCTGCTACCTTGGTAAATAAATATAATATCAAAACTATGCAATTAGATTACCGAAACCTCGACAACCAATCAAATTACATATTTTTAGTTTAATAAAAATAAATTTAATTTAATTTTCACTTCACCCGAGGCTTTATTCAGATCACCAAAATTGGCTCCTGAAATTTCTGATAAATCTTAATTAAGGAAAAAACCAACACAAACGGAAAACAAGGGAAAACCGAGTAAAATATATTAATTAACAAATGTCAATTGGTCAAAGGTGACAGAAGCAAGCAGAGATTTTAATCCATGACAATCGAAGCCTCTCCATATAAACACAATTACGGGAAGAAGCGACGATACGTAGGGTCATGGCAGCCGATGAAATCTACAGAAAAAGCCACCAGAAAACCACGTCTCTTCGCCACTAAAACTCCCATGAATACAACAAATGCAGAATTCCCATTACTCATAAACACCCAACACACAACTCCAAGGAATTTCTATCAGAGGCGCAAACCCAAAGGGCTCCAGGGGTTTCAGGGCCGGATCCTCTCTAAATATGGATAGGGTCCAGCAAAATCCCCACTCCTGCGCAGTTCATAAGCTAAATTTACCCCGGGGAATGTCCAGGGAGTCTCTAGCTCTAAACCTCCCCGCTCAATTGGCGCCCAACATGTCTCCGCCGAGTATTACTTACAGCGACAGGTTTATCCCCAGCAGGAAGGCCTCCAATTTCGAGGCATTCGCGCTGCCGGATAAAACGTCGCCTTCGCCAAATTCGGCGGTGGGTCAGTCCTCCTCCACAACCGGCGAAGGGCGCGATGATGCCTGTGCGGCTTATTCGGCTCTGCTGAGGACCGAGCTTTTTCCAGCTACCCCCGATAAGACCGAGGGTTGCAGGAGGCCCGTGATTGGGAGCCCCAGTGGCAATGTGTTCAGGTTCAAGTCCCAGCAGTGTAAATCCCAGAGCCCTTTTTCTTTATGTCCCGTTGGGGAAGATGGGGATCTTAGCGAAACAGGGTCGGTTCCCAGGAAGACTACGAGAAAAATTCCTCGGTCCCCTTTCAAGGTATGTTATCGAATTTGGGCCTATGAGAAATTAGTTCTAGAAAGTTGGGGAATTTAAGTTTGTTTTTGTGGCGAATTGGGACCATGTGGATTTGATTGTGATGTGGGTTATTAGTAGTTTCATTGCTCACTCCAAAAACAATTTCCCAAGAGAAAAGAACACACACCCAACATCTAAAATAGCTCTTGGACAGATTTGGGCATTGCCCATCATTCTGCACGCTCTCTCATATTTATAACTTTTATCTCCTTTATATGCAAATTTTCCATTAGTGTCCTCAATAGATGATGCTCAAATTACAATTGAATGGATGTTCAGTGCAGATGATGCTAAAATTACAATTAAATGGATGTTCAGTGTATAGTATTAGATAAGTTATAGGTGGCGCGGGCACAACTAATGGATACTAGAAACCCTTGGCGTTTGGCAATTGTTCTCTTTCTGCCAATGGATGGGCAGTAGATACACTCTTGAGAGGAGAGATTGTGTTTTTGGTGACTGTGGATATAGACACAGCCACACAGGCACAGTCCTACAGATTAGAGGCAATATTTGCACAGTGCTACTTGAACCAAGTTATTCGGAAATATTAGACAACTGTACATAACATGACTCTAAATCCCAGACAGTGCCCTCTTACTTAAGCTGCCCCATGGCTGGTTCATCATAGTAGTTCCGGTACTTGGTGTAGAGAGGTTGTTGCATGTTTGCTCATCTCCATAACTTTATCTCCTTTTTATACAAAATTTACCATTATTGTTCTCAGCAGATGATGCCCAAATTTCAATTCTATGGATGTTCAGTGTATAATATTAGATAAGTTATAGGTGATGTGTGCACAGCTAATAAATACTCCAAACCTTTGACATTTGGCAGTTCTTCCCTTTCTGCCAATGGATGGGCAGTAGATACATCGATTTTATTTGGATGACTGATTATAGATACATGCACATAGGCACAGTCTCGCAGATTAGAGGTAATATATGAACAGTGCAACTCGAACCAAGTTATTGTGACTCTAAATGTCAGACAGTCCTCTTACTTAAGTTGCCCCATGACTGGCTCATCATAGTAGTTCTGGTACTTGGTGTAGAAGGGTTGTTGCTTCCTCCCATGCTCAACATAATTTTTGTGGACACGAATGCTTTGCTAGATATTTCTAGTCTTAGTAGTTTGTTGACCTTGGATGTTAGGACAGCTTCTGTGCAGAGCTCTTGGCTGCCTCCACTAGCCCGGCCAGCTCCTCGTAGTAGTAAGGCTTTCTTATCATCCTTTTGCTCGTGATTTAGTTGAGTTGCTCTCTCCATTGTGGCATTGCTTGGTCTCCTTGTCCTCTCTAGAGCTGTACTTTATTCCATTGTTTGGGGTCTACCCAGTTCTGGGTTTTAACCTACTTTCTTTTTGTTTCTTCCTATGGTTTTAAGTTTTTAACCTACTTTCTTTTTGTTTCTTCCTATGTTATTTGGATTTTTAACTTTTAGGAGTTGCCCTAAGTACATTATATCTTGCTGTTTTTACTTGCTATAATTCTGAGTTCTGTTGATGTATTTTTTCATTAGTGGACATTGGTATGATTTCTTTCCTTCTTTTTTTCTTTCTAAAGAAGTATGTTGTTAGAGGTAATGCCAGACAATTTAGCTAAACATTTACGTTTATTTGGAATTCTAGGAGATTTACTCGTCATAAGTTAGAAAGTGTTCTAGACAATTAGTAGATAATGTCAGTGGCAATTGTAAAATAATTGATCTT
The DNA here is from genome assembly GCA_009831015.1 of Picea engelmannii. NCBI lineage: Eukaryota > Viridiplantae > Streptophyta > Pinopsida > Pinales > Pinaceae > Picea > Picea engelmannii. The sequence continues at coordinate 325,796 of ML776953.1, read as the reverse complement.
CCTTATTTTTCTCCTTTTTCTTCAAGGTAAAGAATATTAGGGACTAAAGAGCTGCTTCCTTCTGTTTTATGCAGGTCTTGGATGCTCCTGCTCTTCAAGATGATTTCTATCTAAATCTCGTGGATTGGTCATCTCATAACATACTTGCAGTGGGGTTAAGTGCATGTGTCTACCTCTGGAGCGCTAGTAGTAGTAAGGTTGCATAGCTTATACTAACTCTAGAATCTCCAACTTTCTTTTTTGTTTTCTAGCAAAAACTGTGATTCAAGAGTGCTATATTTCAAGCTGAAATTCTGGACTTACTCTATATTGTGTTGATTACTGTTTGTTAAACATGATTAGATTCACATTTACATGGGCTTCATCTTCCGCATACTGTGATATTTTATAGGTGACAAAACTATGCGATCTAGGTTTGGATGACAATGTCTGTTCTGTTGCATGGACTCAACGGGGGACATATCTTGCTGTTGGAACAAACAATGGTGCTGTTCAGGTAATTTTTCTTTGCAACATTGTTTTGTTTTGGTGGCAGGTTCATCACTCTGTCATGAATTTCTTTTACTATGTTGTGCATTGGAATTTACTGAAACTTAAAGTATCTGCAACATTACAGGATCCACTGTTGTATATACAGTAACTTACTATACCTTGGGTGCAGATTTGGGACGCGGCTCACTGTAAACAGGTTCGGACCATGAGAGGTCATGGTACCAGAGTAGGGACATTAGCTTGGAATTCTCACATATTGTCATCTGGTAGTAGAGATAGAAGCATTCTTCAGCGTGACATCCGAGCTCAAGACGATTTTGTTAGTAAATTTTGTGGCCACAAGTCAGAGGTAAACCTCTTGAGTTTTCTTTTGCTTATTATATGTTGATTAATGTGTGATTCCATCACAATAAATCTCTATCTTTGTTCTCCTTTGATTGGCTTCGCGTTTTTGTTGCATTGATAAAATATGACCTTGATTTTTAATAGGAGTATTATTGTTTAATGTTATAACAATTTTACATCCATGGGTTCAGGTTTGTGGGCTGAAGTGGTCCTATGACAACCGGGAACTTGCATCAGGTGGAAATGATAACCAGGTAAAACAAGCTTGATGCCCTTTTTTAATCAAGACCCACAGTTTGTGCATTCACCTAGATATAATGAAGAATTCTAAGCTGAATCATTTGTTGTCCAGCTTTTTGTATGGAATCAACAATCTCAACAACCAGTGCTGAAATATAATGAGCACACAGCTGCTGTAAAGGCCATTGCTTGGTCTCCCCATCAGCATGGTCTTCTTGCCTCTGGAGGTGGGACAGCAGATCGCTGCATTCGTTTCTGGAATACAGCAACCAATACTTCCTTAAACTGTGTGGATACTGGTAGTCAGGTATATCTTTCTGAGGTTTTGATTCAGAGGATACTCCTACATGGTTTGTTTGTGCTCTAGTTCTTCACACTGGAAAATGTTTCAATTTGCAGGTTTGTAACCTTGTATGGTCTAAGAATGTCAATGAACTTGTTAGCACCCATGGTTATTCTCAGAACCAAATTATTGTGTGGCGATACCCAACTATGTCAAAGGTAATTAAGCTTGTATTTTTTATAATATGGTTTTGTTCCTTTCTTTGCCTTTTATACGAGCCTTGTCCTATCTATTCCAATTGACTTGGACATTTGTATAATCTGTGCACATCACTTAAATCTCTTCGAAGCTTTCCTGGAGTATTAGGGCATGTCAATCTTAAGTCACTAAATGCAAAACCTACCCATTCTGGAAGGTGAATAAATAAATTCCATATTGCAATGAGTCTGTCTTTACCACTTCCTAAGATTCCTCATTTACGTTTTTACAGCTCGCGACTCTAACAGGCCACACCCTCAGAGTGCTTTATCTTGCAATTTCTCCTGATGGGCAGGTAAGCAATTTGCCAACCTTTAACCACTTTTGGATTGAGTTTTAGCTTCTTAGTTATTCTCATGAAAGCAGTAAACATACTAGCTTATATCCAAAGTTTTTTATTTGCTTGCAGACTATTGTAACGGGTGCAGGTGATGAAACATTGCGTTTTTGGAATGTTTTTCCATCTTCAAAAACACAGGTACAGATGATTGAATGCCTTCTAATTTTATGAGGCTAGCTTCTACTTCAGTTTTCAAATAGTTGGGACTTTTTAGCAAAGTTACATTAGAGTGAACATGTTGAATGTGGGACAAAAGTGACAGATTCTTTATCATTGCAGCAGAACACTATTCGCGACATGGGAGTTTGGTCTTCAGGTCGAACTCATATTAGATAACATCAGAACTTCCTCTTCTCATAGGAAGATGTGAGGTGGCATTGAGCAGCTGTTGGGAAATTTGTTGGGAAACCCCATACAAGTTGACTGTATTAAGTCACAGCTGAACAAGGATCTGGCATGAACAGAAGTTCTCGACAGGTTATATGACCTGATGTTGCTTTTAAGTAGTACTTTTTAAGAGACAACCAGTTGAGGCAGTGGAACAAATTACAGGTACGAGACCTGTGTCTCAATTATCTTTTGATATTCTAGATAAATATAACGTGTCAGCTGTGGTAGTTATGACTGGATTAAACCGATGTGCAGGCTGTGCATGTGCTTCCTCTTGCCTGGCTGGACAAGTTTTTTGGTAAAATGCTAGATCATCTTAGAAAATAGGCAGGCTTAGTCAAATCCATCCTTGGTGGGTTTGACTTATTCAAAGGTTTGAAAGTGTTTTGTATCTTTGTTAGGTTCAATGTATTAATTATTTTTCTCTAACACAATATATTTTCTGGTATGACTGCACTACATTGTATATTAACCCTTGCAAATGAGATCACATTTGCAGTCCAAACAATATCCTCTGTCCATGAGGTTGTACTTGTACTCAAACATACTTGTAGAACATACTTCGAAGATAAATACTCAGCAAATATCAATTGGGAGTTTTCCCTGCAAGTTTAGGAGTTTCTCAACCAACTATTTTGTTTCATGTATTATTTGTACTATATCTCTAATGGTTCTAATAAACTGCATCAAGTGGAAACTTCTGTATTGCCTCTATACATTACTATACATTATTTCTGGAAACTTCACTATACATTAGTGCTAATCTCTGGGTTTGGAATTTTTTACTTTCTAACTATTAAGTGATATTCAATATTTTTCTTGTCAACACTAAACAAGTTCTTGTGTAAGGCAGCTGGGCATACGATTACTCATCCATGAACACTCTAGATGAGTTGTCCATAAATTGGAAATCATTTACTGGATTGTGCTGGGTTGGGAAAGTGCTCATTCTCAAAGGCAGTATTCTTTGTGCATGTGTCCCCCTCTTGCAAATGAAAATGGCATGCTTCGATAGTCAAATGTATAAATTTGAAAACATAGCATTCGTGGCCCTTGATTACATAAGGTTGCAATTTTGTGCCTGCATCTCCCAAAATACTATGTGCTGCAGCTGGGTGTCAACCTAGGAATATCGTCTTTAGCTGGTATTGAGGAAACTTGTTCAAGATGTTGTATAATCATTTAAAGGTTACTTGGGTTATCTACAGAGGTAGGTTGGATAAAAATTCCGAGTCTTTTATTACTCTGATGTATGCAATTGTTCTTTAATCTAGTAAATATTTGAGTTACCTGTATCAACTTTGACCCTTTTGATTTCAGATATGTTTACAAACTATCTTATTTATTTTTCAGTTTGATCATTGTTAAACTACCAACTAAATCAGAAATATGCAGCGGTTCACATACAAACAGGATTCTAAGAGAAAAAAACAGGAAATGGCTAAACCAAGGAGAATCACCAAATCTCCTAATTGCCTGGCAAAAGGGTTAACTTGCCTCAACTTTTTTCATCTTCAACAAAAAATTCTCTACATCAGTTACATGGAATTGCACTTGCTACAGATATTCAGGAATCAGTTACACATTGACAATGTTCAGAAATCAATCACACTAAAAACAGTGTGCTGCCATATTTAGAAATATTCCCGTATTGAAAGTTTACTTTATTGCAGAAACCACCCCTTAAAAAGTTAAAAGAGAGTTCTGTTAATCCCAACTTTCCTTGATGATACATCAATTTTTCTTTAGGCAATGCCTTGGTCAATATGTCAACAACTTAAGTCACAGACACTGGAACACGGGACTTGTGGGGGACACGGGTACAAGTGTTCGACATGGGCAACATCAACCCCCGAAACACGACATGGGGAAGACATTTTATATTTATATATATAAAAAAAAATTACAAATATAAAAATAAAATATAGACATAAAGATCCAAATTTTTTTGAACATTTTTAAACAATTTAAATTTAAACAACTAGTTACTACATCAAACACAACAACTTGAGTATTTAAGAAAATAACACAACAAATTAGAGTATTTAAGAAAATAGAGGTTTAAAGTAATTTAATGTCATCAACGTCAAGATGTATTACATAGGCACTGATACTATGGGTGGGAATGCCAATGTTTTTCTCATTGAGTAATTTGATGTCATCAACGTCAATATGTATTACATAGGCTGATACTATGGGTGGGAATGGCAATGTAAAATACAAAAGAACCTAGATACTAGGTCAGATATTTCTTTTTGAGCTTGCTGTCTTGCTATAACAGGGGTATTTGCAATGCTGGCAGTGTCACTAGCAACAGAAGGAATTGTTCAACGTTAGATGAACTTGGAAAAGGGGGCAACACCAATATTGACATTCTTCCCTTCCCTTTCCTTGTGGTCCTTGATGATATAGCCATGATTTCTATGTTACGAATGAAGTACTTGTTGTCCTTGATGATAGAGCCATGATTTCTATGTTACGAATGAAGAACACTTTTATTGTAAAATGGGCAAATCGAGGAAGTTAGAATGCCTTCATATTTTCGTAATCCTTCAAATCTGGCATTTTGCCATTCACCTACACAATGTTAGAACATTTTCCTGTGGCTAAAAGTGAAGAAAAGAGGGGAATTTTCTTTTTCTGGCTCTGTTTTGTTCCCCTGCGTGTCTGATACCTCGGGACACACTATGGCTCAAAATCGTGTCTGACTTGTATTCCAATGTGTGAGGTGTTCAACGCGTGGTATACAGACACACAGGCCCTCGGGAATGTGTCCTGTTTCTTTGTCTACTACTAGTTCTTAAGTGGGCATGCAGTGCACTTTGATCTCGACACACAGGCCCTTGGGAATGTGTCCTGTTTACTAGTTCTTCAGAGGGCATGCGGTGCACTTTGATCTCACCACCGTGGAATTTCTCTCAAGCAAAGTGATAATGAAAAGTTATATGGTGTCTTTGAACGACACACTGGATTCTTGCTCGGAAGAGATACAACTTTGATCATCAGATACAATCTTATCGACCACAGTATACCCTGTGCCCCCTGTGATTCTGCAAGATATTCAGCCTTCGTGGAAGGTATAACAACTGTTGTTTGCGTCTCTTTGAGCTACGCTACCGTTTCTCCAACCAACATATAATAATCACGACGTGTTGACCTACTTCTGCATGGGCAATCTCTCCAGTTAACTTCTGCATATCGTATGCGGGGAAAATCGTCTTCATCATACCCATTGCTATGCTTTATAGTTCCTTTAAAATACCTCAATATTGTTTTGGTTTTCAATGATAAATACCTCAATTATAATTATACTTGCCAAGGATGATAAAAGAAGAAACTATATCAATTATATTGGCTCATCCAAATGAATTTAAAAATAAAATATATCACATTAAAAAAAAAAAAACCTATATCGGGTCTTGTACACTCCACAATGTACATAATACTATCAAACCCGGATCTTTCTATTAGCTCTTGATTCCTCAATCTCTCAAAATATCATCTTCCAACAATTCATAAAATCCTAGAAAAAATTTAACATGCCATCCATCCAGACTTCAACTCTTTTCCTTTTAAATGAATGTAAGAGATCTTGTAGCTCTTCTTTAGTGATTTCTTCCAACAAACTGATATTATCTTCCTCATAAACAAAGATAGGGAAGAGTGTTTCCATATTCTACACCTCAACTATTGTAGCTCTTCTATCTTTTTTGAATAGACCACTAAGATGATCCACCCCTACTTTTGCTATATCTTTGAAGATGCTCACCAAATTTCCTTCCAAGTTCTGCATTTTCTATATTGTATTCACATTTTTCTCGTGATTAGAAAAACAATGATTTTTTGTGTTTTCATTACCCTTTTCAAGCCCAAGCGCTTTTCTTTTAATTCTCCTTAGTGCCTCTTTTTCATCAAGCAAGATTATCTTCCTCTTTTCCAACTTAGTTACTTGCTTCTTATACTCATTTGAAAATCTAGCTAGATCCGGTAAGTATAAACCCACCAAGAAATTATCTATTTCATTTAGGTCCTTTTCATCTTTGAGTCTTTTTTCATGAGCCCATTTAGCCACACACTATTTTAACCTTTTCAAATTAGCTTCAAATTGAAGTGTTGTTGATTCCCTTAGTCTTCCATCAAATGAGATTTAAGTTTTCTTACCTAAATATATAAACCCCTCTTCCTCAAACCAAGGTGCGCTGAATTTGAAAGGACTAGGAGGTTTTTCTCCTTTGGCTATCGCCTACAACAAGATGGGAAAATGCTCTGAATCCCCACTAGACTCCACCCATTGTCTAACCCTCACATTTTCATTCGTAAACCCTTTTGCTAGCAAAAATCTATCCAACCTATTAGATATCTTGTTAGTGCTTCCCCTTTTGTTCTACCAAGTAGGTTACTAGAGCAACATCAATTAAACCATGGTCATCCAACATTTTTAGAAAGTAGTTTGTCAAGCGATCCACATTTGTAGACTCACCCCAAAATTCTACATTCCCAAAAGAGAAATTCAAATCTCCTCCCATAATTGTGTGCATATTTATAAGAAAACTCAGATTGAAAAATCGTTCCCAAAAAGACATCCAATTTTAAGAAGGCCCATATAGGTTTAAAATTAACACCTCCAACCCTAGCTCCTAGGAATGTAGAGTTGACCCTAACCCTGAATCAAAAGACCAAGAATTAATACATTTGTGTGACCTTGGTTTCCCCCTAGAATCAAACCTCTAGACTTTATACCCTTAGAACAAGAAAATATAAATTCCCATCCACTCGAAAATTTAACAAGATTAGAGCATGTTTTGCCACCTTCATCCATGCTTTTTTGTAACAATATTATGTGAAGTTTTTGAGATCCTACCATCCTTTTAGGGGCTAGCTTTTTTGAAGGGAGGCACAATCCCCAACAATTCAAGGAAATAGAAATCATTAAGAGCTAAGAACTAGGGTTGTAATTGCTTTAATAACCCTTTCAACTTGCATGATTGTACCTCCAATTGTGCCTTTTCTTGTGCATGTGTGATGACATATTTCCCTTCCTTATAGACACAATTTTTAGCCCTCTCTTTACTTATTTCTAGGCCTCCAAAAATCCCCCCTTAAGTTCCAATAAGTTCCTCTTTCCTTGACCCAAGATAGTATTTAGAGGTTCCCTCTACCTCTTCTACCATCAATGGATAAGGATCATCAAAAATAGATTGCAAAATAGACTTCAGTATATCACTATTATATTCAATTGTTTCTAAAATAGAACCTAAACTATCAAACCCCATCTTATTAAAACAAGCTTGTCCATTTCCCACAAGTACAAAATAATCATCCCTTTCAACATACCTATCATGATAATTACCCATAAAATTGGACACCACCCTGAATCCTTTATAATTAGGAGAATAACTACATAGAGGGTCTAGACTAGTAATTGACAGATCTTTTATGGGTGAATCGATGTCTAGCATCACCTCTAAGTCTTCTTTCCCCTGCACTATATCCAACCCATTATGTTCCACATCCTTTGACTCCTTAGGGATGACCTTCACACCCTCTAAAACTCCTTGAGACACCTCTTCAAACATAACTTGAGCAGACTTTAGGCTTTCAACTTGAACCTAAGTGTTCCTCTACTACTTGATATCACCCTTTAACTCAAATCCTTCTTTATTAATTAATTCCACATCTTTCCCTCACAACCTCATCCAAGCCTTCAGATAAAAATGTATTGTACAATCATGGACCACATGCCCATATTCATGTCATCAAACACATTTCAAATACATTCCACTATAGTCCATCGATTGAATGATAATGGCATTTCCCCTTTATAACTCTATCTCCTTTGATAGACCCTCAAGATTTATACCTACCAAAATATGAGTGTTGCCAAAATCCTCGTCTATTCAAAACTCATGTCAATCGCATAGAGGGTCTCTAACACATTCCCTATAGGATTTAAAGCCTCATGAGACCATAATTCAATTGGGAGACTAGGGTTTTTAAACCAGATTGGTGTAATCTCCATTTTTTCGGATAAAACATTTAGGCATATACCCAAACACAAGATCCTATGTTTCCTTCACCCATGATTTCAACAAATGCTACCCATCCTTATGCCCAACAATCTACCTACAAGAGCTTTCGATGCCAAGTTGACCACCTTGTGCATGCACACATCACCACCAAGAACTAGTGTCATTGGAACTGCCTTCCTTTTTATACATTTTCTTCTCTTCTTTTGCACTTGTGTACCTTCCTCCTTTGTGCATGTATTTCTATGCCCACTTTCTACACTATCTAGGCAACCTTTGTCATCGTTTAAACCACTCCTATATAAAACTTGACCATTTAAACCCTCTCCTTCAAAATGTTTCCTATCCAAAACCTTTGCCTCACTTTCGACATTTACGTCCCCACAACTAGAAATTGGATTTAAACACTATGATACCACCACCACATAATTCTCACACAAGTATACGAAAGTGAGAATATGGATGGCTCTAAATGTTGTGTCACAAACCCCATAGGAGGAGAAACCAAACTACACATAGGATAAGACCCACTCTAAAACAGATTAGTATCATGTCCTCTCCAAGAAACAAAAACCCTAGGCTATTCTCTCCCCATCTAGAACTATCGCATGACACATATGGTAGCCTAACATCACCCCTGATGCTGATACCGATAGAACCACCACCATGCTCGAGTGACGATAATGTCTCATTTACACCAACCTGTAGACCCACCTAGCCTATCATTTCAACATCCACAAATATGCACCCCTATCCTACTGAACCAACACATTGTTCATTACTTGATATGACCCCTCCGACATCACATATGACTGTCAAGAACCCACCCTCTTTTGGATCATAACCCAAGATTGTTGGAGAATAAGGGTCGCTCCCCATTGTTCTAGGATCAACCATCCCTTGCATGACCACATCTTCCTTGTACCATGCACCAGGTGTAGCCCAAATAACCTGGTTTTTGTGTGGATATGGTGTAAAATCCATAAGATCTAACTCCATATTATTAGACCTTCCTTATGAATTTACTTAGTAGGTTCTAGCCTGAGATAGTTCTTCATCCATTCTTCCATCATATTCTATTAGACTGGTCTCCCCAACCATTCAATTCCTTTGATCTCCAAATGCATTTGTTTTCCTAGAGGTACCCGGTTGTTCTATAGCTTTGACTTGTAAGAAGGGCTTTCTTCTTTTCTTGTCAATTGCATAGAATCCAAATACAATTTCAAAATCATTCTTCAAGTTCTTTCCATCTACCATGTTTTCTCTTTCCATTTCTAATAGAAATTTGACATTCACATGGCCAAACCTCTAATGTCACAACCTTAAATTATTTTTTGTTGCAGATAATGAAACCTCTTAAATTCAAAACATATTAATTCCTTTCTCTTGGAGTATTTAAAAGCACATTACCTAGTGGGTTCTCCATAATGTACCTTTTTGCCAATGAAATTCAAATTTTAAGTCCAAACTTGTTATTTTTGTAAGGAATATTAAATCTCTTGCTAAATTTAGCACATGCAAAATTCCAACTATAACTTTTGATAAGAGCTTTCTACTCTAGTTTCCAATTGCACAAGAGTCACACATTCCAATTTTAAAATCATTCTTGAGCATGCAATCTACCATTCACACATTCCAATTTTAAAATTATTCTTGAGCATGCAATCTACCATGCTTTTTCTTTCCATTTCTAACAGAGATTTGGCATTCACACGGAAATTTTTTTGATGCCACAACTTCAAACTATTTTTTATAGTCAATAACGTAGCATTTGAATTTAACTTCAAAACATATAAAAATGAAATCTACCATGCTTTTTCTTTCCATTTCTAATAGAGATTTGGCATTCACATGGACATTTTTTTGATGCCACAACTTCAAACTATTTTTTATAGTCAATAACATAGCATTTGAATTTAACTTCAAAACATATAAATTCACTTCTATAGGAGCATGCAAAATAAAATTACTTTTTGGGTTATTCACAATGCAATTCAACCTTAAGTTCAAATTTGTTATTTTTGCAACAAATATTAAATCTCTTGCTAAATTTCACACATGCAACACTCTTTGCAGTGCATCACTTTCTCTGTTAGTGAGAGAAAATTGCAATGCTTCAATACTATTTATTTTATGGCAACTTTGATCTTTGAACTGCAATCTTGTTCATTTGTAGAGGTTGGTAAATCTTTATCAGTGTTTCTCGTCATGTTTTACATTGCTCCATAGTCTATAATCAAACAATCTTCATGAGTCATTGGAGTTCATTTCAACATTAAAAGCTTTCTCTTTGTTGATTTTTAGAAATAGTAAGATTGCATTGTGTAACTTTCTACTTCCAAAAGTTTCTTTAATTGTGTCCTAGCATATGGAAATAATTGCATCTTATATTTTTCTTATTCTTATATTTCCGTGGCTTGCTTTTGTCGTATTGCTAGCTTGTAGCTTGACCTTACATCACTTTCAAGATTTCTTCATGTTGTTTTTTCTGCACCTATATTTGTTTTAGGCTTCTAGATTAGCTTTGATGGAAAACATTTTGTTTTCCCTTTCAAGAAAGAAACTTTTCCATCAAGATTGGGTCCAACATCAATTCTTCTAGTTTTTTCTTCTAGTTATGCTTCAACAACCATTTGAAAATTCAAATTGTCTTTGTTCCCTAGGATTTTCTTCAAAGTATAAAATGATGGTGGCAATGCCTTCAATACACTCAACATTTGTTCGGATTCTTAGACCTTATGCTTAACCTGATAGTAGCTAACTTGTTCAATATGATTGCCTTCAAATTATATAATGATGGTGGTAGTGACTTAATAAAATCAAAACTTGATTGGGTTCTAGGACACTATGCTTAACCCTAGTGGTAGCTAACTAGGAAAACAAATATTTTGGAGTGAAAGTATAGGATTTCTCATATTGTTTCCCTCCACACGCTTCATTTAAAAATGACTGTGGAAGGTGCATTACCTCCAAGTTTGTCCTTTTCTAATTTGTTTGGCCTAGATAGTCCCACATCTCTTTGTTGGTCACGGTGTCCATCATAATAGGATCAAGAGGTGCAAGTCTTATTATGGACATTACTTTATCCTTGTCCTTAAGCTTCTCTTGAACTTCACCTTTGAAATAGTAAGATGACTTAGGTTTGGCTTGGTGCCAACAATTACATTTCCATTTTCCTTCTCCACATCGAAAACCCTTTGCCATCAAAGAGATTTAGTGCTCTGGCCCCATCTTTTTGGTTGTGAACTCCATAATGGAGTAGAGGATTTTGCAACAAAGTGTTTGTGTGTAGTGAAGTGATCATTCTAGTGACAACATAATAATTTCTTAGTCATAAACAAGCCTTTCTTAGGCCTCTCTTTCCCTTGACTTTTTCTTGGATAGACTAAGAAAACACTCATTCTCTCAACAACAATAAAAAATGTCTTTCTAGGTGCCGACTTGGTTTTGATACAATGTTAAATTGCATACTACAACATGAATATGTTGCAGTTCTTGCACAAACAATGCACCTCCAAAACAATAAGAAATGGACAAATGATTGATAATCACAAAAAATCCAAATTGCCAAGCCAAAGGTTTTAAATTGCCTCCTTACCTTATTTTATCTTCATATAAACATTTATGCATATCAACTTCATCATTTACATGGAATTGCAATTAATTACATTCAATTATTAATTACTTGTTTTCAATACCACTGAATCAAATAACTAGTAAAAATAATATGTTGCTATATGTAGAAATATTCGTCTTGTCAAAGTTTGCTTTATTTCAAACAATCATTAGTTGGAAATTATTGATTGAGGGTTAAATTGAAGGATTTTGATTTCATGTGGTTAACTTGTTTCAATTACCATTTACATGAATAATCATAAATGTTTTTTTTGCAACAAAAACGAGGGTTATGATTCATTTTAAAAAAAATGGAATGCTCATTTGTTTATTGTTTTTGAAGTTCTAGTGTACTTCTAAGGTTAGTAGAATCTATTTTTCAATGAAAGAAACAAGTAGATCATTGAGTTATCAATTGTGCGTAACCTTATGTTGGGAAACACTTATTTGACATTGATCCAACATGTATTAGAAAAATTAATGATACTGCAACAAGATATCCTTTTAGATCAACTCAAATACGCAATCACTAGATTATGGTGTGATAGATATGAAATTAATAGAACAAAATAATAGAAATGAATTTACAATTTACTAGTACACATTTGAACAATTGCAATGTATAATAAAGCAAAATTATATGTGATGCAATGGGAATCCACCTCCTGCCCACCATAATACATATGCAACAAAACATTCATTAAGTTGTGCATAACTGGGACCATGTCTTCCCTAACGTTTCTTCCTCATTGTTGCACCTCCTTGATTTTTCAACCATATCATGCCACAACCCCTAGGGTTGTGCATATACTCTCACATACCCATGCCTGCTTCCTTGTAGTACAAAAAAATGGACATTACAGAACACCAATATGTACTAACATGTAAACCCCACATTCTCTTACTTCTACTCAAGTGTCACAATCATTCCAATTGTTTCACTCACCTTTTGATGTAACTCTCCTTCAATGCAACTCTAACTCACCTTCTACTGCGACTTGCCTTCTGCTACAAGTCGCCTTTTGCAACTCATCTTCTGTTGCAACTTGCCTTTTGTTGCAACTCGCCTTCTACTACAACTCTCCTTCTATTGTAACTCTCCTTCATTGCAACTCAAGAGTAGACCTCTTAGATCTATGGAATGCAGACACACACTTATGTGCTCAGAAAAATTTCTCTAAGCTCATAATTATATTCAGCAACAATTCTCATTCGTTGGATCATCTTACATTGAACTCTCTCAATGATATTGTATCCTTCAACTCTGTAACTGAGGGTTAGTTCAAAAATCTGGGGGTCCTCATACATATGCATAGAATCATTAATCCCATGCGACCTTTCCAAAGACTTCGACACCCACCTGTAGGTAATCACAATTTAATCATAGTCTTCTACAAACCCATTCCCACCTTCACAACAATATCACAATAGAATATTATCCACTGGGATTTAGTCATTCAAACAATGGCATTTAACTTGCATATATTCATGTCAATAACACAACACGATAAAAATATATATAAATCCATCCATACACAAATAAGGGTTAAATATGCAAAACCCAAACTCTTTTAATCATTTCATATAGAGTATAATACATCAACTCCATGGCTGTATATGAGCTTACAATTCATTGGGTTGCCAGGAAAAGGCCCTGAAAACATCGACCATTTCTCTCCCCTTCCTCGTGCAATCTTCTTCTTTCTTGCAAGCTCCCCCCTCTTTGTAGTTACTTGAAGCCGTGTTTTATTTCCCCTCATAATTTTTTCACCTTCAGTTTCCCCAACATACTGCTCATGCCCATTCATCTTCCAACTATCTCTCTGTGCAATGATTCACCTTCTACATGTGACCTTTCAACTTCAACCTAGTAGCACACTCCCTTCAACACGTCCAAAACTACTTCTATAATGGTTCACCTTCTACAACATAACCTTTATGAACCGCATGGTCTACATCCCATGCACTTTTTTTTTTTCTATTCATCCATCTTGTAGAAATGCTCCCATATGCTCCACTGCCACATTTGCAACATTATTACGATATGTAGAAATGTTGTCACTTCCTGTAGCCTTTCAAATTCTACAACCATTCCTATCCTACAACAACCAATCTCTGTCGTAGCCACACTATCACATACCACAACCACCTTCGCCGTGTCATCCCCTAGGATGAATGTGATGCTCCTGCATCAAACTCCCTAGGTTTTTAAGAAAACATTCCCTCATGCTTATGAGGTAAACCATTCACATATACAATTTCCCAATGCAACTTCTGTCACTATTGCACTTCCAAATCTACAACCCTCATTTCTATACATTTCAATTTGCCATACATATTCCTCTGTTGCATTTTCTTTCAACCCATTTTTGCACATCCAACTGCAACAATACAACAATACTCTTATAATGGAAGTATGGAATTTCCATCTCATTCCTACTCCAATTCACCTTCCTTCTCTAGCTCACCTTCCGGTACTGCTACCCTCTATGTCTCTCTTTCTTCATTACCACAAGTATTAGTCAAGTGATCCTTAGTCATGCATCAACAACACAAATCGATCCGAGTCACGTCCCATCCAGGGCATCCAACCGCCCTTTTTACATGTAGTGTACACAGTGCCTTTGGTGCAACCAACAACTCATGCTCGAAGCCAAAACACATCGAGTCACATGATCACATGTTACACCTCCCTTAACTCAATCCAAAACCACATGTAGATTACCTCAATGATTCTGTCAATGTATTTACATTCTTGAAAAATTATTAGAGACATACCTTCAAGATCCTTCCTCTTCACGCAACACCTTCACATTCAGTCCTTAGTAACCTTCAATTATTCTAACATTCCTCTACGACATGTCTTCTTCCTCAAGAGATTTGGAATATCTCTCTGTCTCAGTCAACAACATCTTCATCAACTTCCTTATCTTATAGACTGTAAGTTCATCCATCTTCAACTCAATAACTTCACTCATGCTTCCTCCTAGGTCCCTTATTTTCACAACATCATATTCTACTCGAGCATTCTCTTCAGACATATTCATCTTCTGCAACTTATGTTATTATTCAATTTCCTACAATCTCTGCAATTTCCTTTTCTTGTGCAAACATCTTCTATTGCATCTTATTCTCATTCAAGCACATCCTCTTCCATCCATAGCCACAAATTTTCCTTCTTCCTGCAAGCAATCAAATAACATATTAAGGGAAAACAAGAGTTCCATCTTCACTCCCTCCTTTTCTTTGTTAGATCCAACATAACCACACATGCCTCTATTTCCCACTTCTATAATTTTCCTCGTCTCTGTTCATCTTCATTTATTTTAGATTCAGGTCCATTCTAAAATATCTAGCCACCATCCAACGACAATGCACTCACTACTACCAACATGTTCCTCGGAACATATGAGCCCAATATCCAATCTAGAAAACCTTTTGAATGCATTCTCTCCCATAGCCTACTCATGTGGTCAAAACCCACACACTACAAGCTCATTTCCAGTGACTATGTTTTTCATCTCAATATAACAATCATGGATAACCACCACCACAATTACCATCTCATGAATCCTCTCATGACCTATGTCACCCCTTTCATCTCAAGATAATAGTCATGGATAACCACCATCACAACTGCCATCTATCTATAACAACCATTTATCTCAAAGACTATCTTCCTTCTCAACAACAACCATTTGGACTTTACTTCATGCACCTTTCTATTCTTGGATATCTTCTTCTTATCACAACTTCAATCCTATGCAATATTCTCTTTTGAGTCTGCTACTACTCCATCATCTCCAATCTAACTCTTGGTTGTTGCACCTCCTCAACCTGCTCATCTTTACAGAGAAATCCTCAAGAATTGTTTCATAGCCTTCATCCAGACTACCCTTCATAGGCCCAATCTCTAGCAATGCCTCTCATCACTCTTCTTTCAGTAACACAAGCTAAAACAACATTCTTCTAGGTCTTCTTGCTACCATGGTTATGCATGAGCACGATCAAGAAACCAATCTTTAGGAGTGTAACTGATCCTTAAGAGCATAACCAACTTTGATACCCTTTCATATTCTTCCATCCCAGAGCTGGACCTTGCTATGATGTTCTTCCATACCAGAGATGAACCTTTCTTTGATACCATTTGATGCAGTGGGAATCCATCCCCTGACCATTAGAGTACATATGCAACAAAACATTCATTAATTTGTGAATAACTAGGACCATAGTCGCTCTGATGATTCTTCCTCATTGTTACACCTCTTTGATTTTCCAACCAAATCATGCCACAACCCCTAGGGTTTCACATATACTCTCACATACCCATGTCTGCTTCCCTATAGTACAAGAAAATGGACACTACAAAACACTATTATGTACTAATTTTCCACCCCACATTCTCTTGCTGCTACTCAAAAGTCACATACATTCCAATTGTTTCACTTGCCTTATGCTGTAACTCACCTTCACTGCAACTTATCTTCTATTGTAAATCACCTTCTATTGCAACTCGCCTTCTGCAACTCACCTTCTATTGCAACTTGCCTTATGTTGCAACTCGCCTTCTATTGCAACTTGCCTTCGTTGCAACTCGAGAGAAGACCTATTAGATATATGGAAAGTAGATGCACATTTCCATGCTCAGAAAGAACTCTCCGAGATCAAAATTATATTCAACAACAATGCTCATTCTTTAGAGCATCTTACACTGGACTCTCTCAATGATATTGTATCCTTCAACTCTGTGACCAAGGGTTAATTCACAAATCCAGGGGTCCTCACACATATGCAAAGAATCATCAGTACCACGTGACCTTTCCAAAGACTTCTGTGTCCACCTATAGGTAATCACAATTCAAGCATGGTCTTGTATAGACCCATGCCCACCTACATAAAAATACCACAACAAACTATTCTCCACTAGGATTTAGTCATTCAAATGATGGATTTTAACTTGCATCTATTTATGTCAATAAAATAGTATGATAACAATATACAAAAATCCATCCACACACACACAAGGGTTAAATATGCAAAATGTGAGTTTTGATTGCCTAAAAATGTCATTTAGGGCCTCAAAATCACCCCGCAAGTTCATGACCTTCAAAAAACCTGAAAAAATTCATAGAAATTTGACTGTTTTATTGTTATAACAACCATTTAAATATGGGTTGTTGATCTCAAAATTGGGTGAGATCTCAACCATTGATTTGCCTAATCTAACTAAACTGCTGACCTAACCGTTGACCCTTTTCCTTTCGCAACCAATTACAATGCATCTTTGAACCAACTGACCCGACCATTGACGATTCCCATTGGAAAATGAAACACTCTCTCAATTCAACTGACCTGACCATTGACCATCAATTGTCGAAAATTCCTTTTTACTATCGAAACACTCCAATTTGGCTAACCTGACCGTTGGCCATCAACCATTTCTTGGATAACATGACAACTACTAAAATGGTATGACACATGGATGGTGATGTGGCATGACACATATATTCTAACATGGAACCCTAACTGACGTGTCATGACATGTGGATGTTGATGTGGCGTGACATGTGGATGTTGACGTGGCATGATACATAATCACCTACTTTCCTTAATCGACCATCGACCATTTTTCTTAGATGAATTGACACCTCGCTAAATTTGGCCAACACTCGACCATCGACCATCGGACATCGATGACCAAACACTTCATCGATTCGATCGACCCGACCATCGGTCATCAATGATTTTCCACTCTTGCTGACCTGACCATTGACTGTCGACCATTGGTGATTTCCGTTGGTGACCAAACACTTTGCCACTCCGGCTGACCTGACCATCTGCCATCAATGATTTTCATTGGAGACCAAACATTTTTCCACTCCAGCTCACTCAACCATCGATCGTCGCCCTTTGAAAATTTCCTTTGGCCAACTCCAACACTTAGAAAATTTTGATCAAATCTTTGATGAATATGGGCCGTTGATCTACCATTCATAATGATATCAGTCGTCAATCCATCAAACATCCATTTCCCAAACCCCCAAAAATGAATCTCAACCTTTGATCGATCCCATCCTCCTAATGATGAAAATGAATCTAGACCGTTGATTTGATCCCTTTTTGGAATAGTCGAAAATGAATCTCGACCGTCGATTCGATCCTTTTTCCAAATGGCCGAAAATGAATCATATCCGTTGATATTACAGACCTTAGCAACCTATGAAATCCTTATAATTTTTTAAATTTATCAAAATGAATCTAAGACGTTGATCTCGAGATCAAACATGATCTCGTCTGTCGATTCTTCAAACTTTTCCTAGTGCTACAACAACCATTAAAATGTGAATTTCGACCCCTTTCATGTCAAATTTATCTCTGCAACTCTGCATATTCACACCATTAAACGTATGAGTCAGTTCTAAGTCATTTTTGAGTCATTTAAACTCGAATTTTCTCACAAATTTGGGGATCTCACTCTAATTTTTCATCATTTTCCCCCAAATTCGTCACAGATTGAAATATGTGATAACAAATTTTCCCAAATTCGCACTGGTTCTTGGCCCATACAAGTCCAGTGTTAAACTTAAACTCTGATGCCACTCTGTAACATACTCAACCCCCAACTTGGCCACGCTATTGTTAAAACGACCCAACTAAAATGTCTGATACTAAATCAAGATGTAGAAATAACACACATCATGACATCCATACACATGCAAATATCTATGCTGCTTAAAAACGTAAATGTGATTACTTAACTGTGCTTAGTAACAACTAAATAACACACAACAACATCCAACCATACAAATGGTAATTCATAGGCATGATTATTCTCACAACAAGCACACTAACCAAAATATCTTAGAGTGAAAATACATAGCAACTATATCGACATTTAATGTGAATAAATACAACAAATAAGAACACTTATCTTATAAAAGTATGATACCTGCTACAAAGGACAGATGTTCCTCCCAACCATAGACTTGATGTTCCAGTTCTAAAAAACAAGTCACCCCTAAGATGGGGCTATGAATCCACAAGAGATGGTGGTCCCTAAAGGATGACTAATGTCCCCCTCTCAACAGTTAATCTTACAACTAATTCCAGTCCACCAACTCTCTTCCCCTCAACCTGCACAACCCAAGGGATGGAATCCCCCTTCACTTCTCATAGTCCCTCAAGCCTTTCCACTCCCCTCTAGGAATTCCAACACAGGTTGGACAAGAAATCTACTTGCTGGGACCCCAGGAATTCTACAACTACAACACAAATTCTTCCAACAACCAAATGTGTGTTTTCCTTGGTGAATTTTGAACAACACGTTATTCCTAGGCACACAACCTCTTTCTCCACAAATTTCCAACTCCAAATCACTGCCAAACTTGCCCACAACAACTACCCTAAAGATTCAACACTCAAAACTTCTTTGTTGTCCAAAAACTCCATGTGAAAACAACTCTCTATGCAAAAATGTGAATGTGTCATTCTAGTCTCCTACCCATACACATTTCCCCTATTTCTCCTGCTTGCTTGAATTGCACTCTTCCCCAAGCTGATTTTACTCAACCCCCATGCTCTCAATAACTATGGGATGCGACTCTCACACCAACCCTCTTACATGAATTCAATGCTTGGTCTCTAGAACACACAACATCTAATGGAAGGTTCATGGTAAGGATACTTTAGAACTAAATAAGAAATAGGTTTTTGGTTTAATAGACTTGTGTGAACTCTCCCCCCATTGGACCCCTTCCATCTCTTGTGGATACTTATCCCCCAAATCTTCGTTCGTGTCCATCTGCAACTGAAAATACATTTTATTCATTATATTCAATTTACATCATTTACATATTACATCACTTGGCTCTCGACCACATACTACATTTACAATATACATCACTAATTTGGGGTTTGAAAACATGGATGTTACATGATCACCTAGAAGATAATGTTCAACAAATTCAGTGAGACATAAGTAGTTGGGATCAACAGTTGGATAACTTGAATTTTTTTTTGAATGAGAATTTGGTTCCTCTGACAGTTTGAGGCACAGTAGAAGAAGAACCCTTAAATGCATAGCACATTAATCCACACTAGGATGAAACTTCTAATTCGAGACTATTTATCCACTCATAACCCTCTTCAGGTCCTCACAACCATAAACTAATGGATAATAACATATGACACCATTTTCTGAAGGTGGAATTGAATTTTTTTTATGGTTCTAACCCTTTAGAATGGGTCACCCAGATGGAACATTTATTTTCCGTCAAGGGAATTATTGACGACATGATTGAACTTAGGGTGGGGGTCTTGTATTTGGATATATAACAATGGCAATGTCATAAAAAATCCTATGTGGGATACATTTCCCGGAGTTAGTTTGTTAAAGCTATCCATTTGTGTTTTGAGTGAGATAGTCACTATTTGAGGAATATTACCAAGTTATGCCAATAGGCTTAGTCACAAAATTTATGTCATCCTTTCAGAAATTATCCATCCATATAGATAAATTAATAGATTCTTTCTATAAAGATTGTTTCATTAGTGGCCTTAAGGAGGATATTTGAGTACAAGTTAGAATGCAACGTCCCATTACCTCATTAGAAGTGTCTTAGAGGGATCTGGAATCAAAGACGATGATCAATGCACAAACCAAAAAATACTCTTTCATTTCCCACACTCACGCTTCCCATGTTAATTCCTCTAGCACAATCCCTACTCATATCTTAAAAGTAAAAATGTTTTCTCTAGTAGAAATGACAAACTACCAAATGTGTGGACTTTGCTATACTTACGATAGAAAATATAATACAGGTCATAGGTGTGTAGAAAAAATTGTTCCAAATTGATAGACCACTCGATCCTTGACTAAACACATAAATACCAAAGAGACACTAGAGTTATTAGTTGAAGACACCAACACTCTAACTCAAGAAAATATCGAACCTCAATTCCCTAAGGAAGAACTACAAATCTTGCTACATACATTATTGGGCATTTTGACTCCACAAACCTTGGAACTTATGGGCTACATCAAGCATAAAATTTTTATAGTCCCAATTGACAGTGGAAGTAATCACAATTTCATTCACAAGAGAGTGACAAAAGAAACACATTATTTTGTCCACCTAGTACACAAATTCCAAATCGTGATCGTCAATGGAGGTATGATGAAATGTGGGGGTAGATGTGAAATATCAAACTCTAGATGGGAGACTATCATCTCAGAAGCCATCTATGGGTGGTTGTGATATAGTATTGGGAGCGTATGGCTATGCACGTTGGGACCAATCACCATTGATTTCAAGGAACTATATATGATTTTCACTAAAGAAGGTGATATATACACACCCTTCGAGAGCTTCAGGTGGGTCATCCTGAAATAATCATCTCTCATCATATGGATAAGTTATTAAAGAAATAACACTCTAGAATTATTTCCCAATTTAATGCCATATAGGTTATGGAAATTTCGACACAAGAAATCAATCCAGACTTTCAGTTGGTCCCTGACAAACATCATTAGGACTTTGAGACACCAAACAATTTACCCCCTTCTAATGGAGAGCATGACCATGGTACTCACCTGATTCTAGGAATTCAACCACCAAATGTATGTCCTTATCAACACCCTTTTGAACAAAAGAATGAAATATAAAATATCATTCAAGAACTATTGGAGGTAGGGTCATACATCCCAATACAAGTCCTTACTCATCACCAGTAGTCATAGTGTTAAAGAAGGAAGGAACTTGGCACATGAGTCCCGATTTTAGGGCTCTCAATAAATTGACGATCAAGGACAAATTTCCTATCCTAGTTATTGATGAGCTCCTGGATGAACTTCATGGAGCCAATTTTTTCACTAAGCTTGATTTGCATTTAGGATACCACCAAATCAAGATGAAAGATGTAGAAATACCTAAGACAACCTTTAGGACACATGGAGGTCATTATGAGTTCATAATGATGCCTTTTGGTCTTTGTAATCCTCCATGCACTTTTCAGATCATTATGAACAAGATTTTCAAACCCTTCCTACGCAATTTCGTGTTGGTATTCTTCTATGATATCTTGATCTACATTAAAGCATGGGAATCACACATAGATTATTTCGACAAGTCCTTGCAACTCTTCAGGGACAAACAATTATTTGTGAAGCACTCAAAATGTTCTTTTGGGCCTCCTAATGTTGAATATTTGGGTCACATTGTACGTTAGGATGGAGTACAATTCAATCTCAAGAAAGTTGCAACTATGCAATATTGGCCCTATCCCAAAACATTGAAGAGTTTGTGAGGATTCCTAGGATTTATAGGCTACTACAAAAAAATTGTGAACAAATTATGGCAAAATTGCGGTTCCCCTAACTTCACTCAAAAAAATATCTTTTTCTGGAGTGAGGTAGAAGAACATGTATTTGTTTCTTTAAACAATTCCATGTGCACTACTCCAACATTATCAATGCCTGATTTTACTAAGACTTTTTTCTTGGAATGTGATTCCTCAAGTAGAGTTCTCATGGATATCTTGATGCAATAAGGAAGTTCCTTGACATTCACCAGTAAGCAGTTGTGTGACCATAATTTGGGAAAATCCACCTATGAGAAGGAAATGATGGCTATCCTTCATCCAATGGAGACTTGGTGCCCATATATGATAGGGAGGCATTTTCAGATCAAGACTAACCATCATAATCTGAAGTACTTCCTCTAACAATGGTTGTCTTCACCAAAGAAACATAAGTGGGTCACCAAGATGTTGGGGTATGATTATGAGATCATATATATAAGAATGGTAAACAAAATGTTGTGGATGACGCTTTATCTAGACAATTCAAGGAGATCTTATCCTTACCAAGTCTAGGATGGCTCAAAGAAGACTGCAAGGAATGAATGGAAAATAATACTTTAAGAAAACTCATATAATAGCGTCAGGTAGATCCCAACCCACTTAAAGGTTATACATGGAAACACAATACATTTTAGTATAAAGGGCACATTGTTCTGGAAAAATATTAAGCTCTAAAACAACGAGTCTTAGAGGAGCTACATTCATCACCAATAGCTAGTTTTCATAAAACATATGAAAGAACTACACACTCATTCTTTTGGGACAACATGAAAATATATATCCAAGATTTCGTAGCATCCTATGACACTTTCCAAAGAAACAAGGGATAAATGATGAAGATACCAGGGGCATCACAAGCACTAGAAATCCCAACATATATATATGGATAGATATCTCAATGGATTTCATCATGGAACTCCCAAAAGAGGGTAAAAAATCAATCATCATGGTGGTTGTCAAACTTCTTTCAAAAGATGCTCATTTTTGTTCTTTAGCTCATCCTTTCACTCTTTCCTTAAGTTTCCTAGGTCTTCATGGACCATATCTTTAACCTACATGGTATGCCCACTTCCATTGTCTTGAATTGGGACCCCAATTTCACTTGAAAATTTTGGCAGGAGCTATTTAAAATTCAAGGTACACAATTAATAAATATGAGGATTGCATATCATCCTCAAATTGATAGCCAAACAAAAGAAGTCAACAAGTGATTAGAAACCTATTAGAGATGTTTTTCTTTTTAAAATCTGCACCAATGGGCACAATGGCATCCTATGTACTAGGCACCTCCAATGGAATCCCATGTACTAGGAACCTCCAAGGTTCATGCAGTAGATAGAGCACTTCACACCAAAGAATCCATTATTTGTATACTCAAGGACAACTTGGTTGTGGCACACAATTGAATGAAACAACAAGATGATCAACATAGATTGGAACATTATTTTTCCAAAGGGGATCAAGTGTTTCTTCGCCCATAGCCTTATAAATAGAAATAACTCAAAGATAAAGTTCCCTAAAGGATAGCTTCGAATTTATATGGTAACTATTATATCATACAATGCATTAGACAAGTGGCCTATAAGTTGTCTCTTCCAACCTACTCCAAGATTCATCTAGTCTTTCATGTGTCATATTTGAAGAAGATTGTGGGATCAAATTGCAAAGTGAAAACCAACCTACCAAAACTTAATGAAGAAGGTTCCCTTTGGCTCTAGCTAGAAGCATTATTGGATACAAGAGAGGGTCAATTGCACCAATGCACAATTAGGGAAGTATTGATCCAATGGAAAGGTATGAAACTAGAAGATGCCACATGGGAACCAATAATGATTCTACAATAATTTAATCAGCTTCAACCTTGAGGACAATGCTGCTTTCGAAGGGGGAGGGCATGTTAGAGTCCTATCTTAACCCCCTTACTTTGGATACTTTATAATCATATGAGACCACCTTCCTTGAATAAGGCCCACTAAATAGTTATTTAATAGTCATTCATTGTAAAAGGGGCCCTCTTTATTAATAAGGCCCAAATTAGTTAGTAGACCCTCATTATAAGTGGGCCCATAGGTAGTTAAAATCCTCTATAGATAGCTATATATTGAGTAGAAGGTTATGAAATGTTTTTTCAAGAATTGTTATTGCATTTGGAGCTTTTCTCTAGGAGGTTACCCCTTTGAAGAGGCATGTTAAGTCATAGACAAAGCCCCATGCTAATAATAAAACACTATGTAAATCCATAGATAATGAGTTACTATATTTCTATTGTTATATTAATATTTTCATCTAGACCCTTTAATTGTAATTGTACCCTTTTTCTCCTATATATATACCACTGCGACCTAGTTTTAGATGATCTCATCTTGTGCATTTTTTTCTATTGTAAAAGGAGGTTGTCCCCTAAAAAAAGATTATCTTTTATTTTTATATCTATTTCTCAATGTGTGGGGTTACCCCTCTCAATATTTTTAGGATATTTTGGTGTTTGTGGTCTAATATTTGGTTTCAGAGCATATGATCCTATGGTTTTTCTCCTTCAAATTAGTCATCTTGGAATTATATCTATATTGTTTTTGGGTTAAGTTTCATACTGTGAAATTTTCAAGAGCCTAAGAAAACTCAGGGGATTAATTGGGGTAAAATTTTAGGTATTGTATCACTATAATTTTTTAGATGTATCCCGTGGAAGTTAGGGTTTTTGATTAATCCTAAAATTAGTATCAAACAGGTTGAAAGGTCCTTTAATTACCTTTCCAATTACTTAGAGAGGTAGTCAAAGGGTCTGCTCATTTAATTATCAATTCAAGGATCATATGGAAATTGAAAACTATTGTGCACTATATATGCAGGAAACAAGTATTCCTACAATGATTTGGTTTTGCAGTTGTAGTATTAACAATGAAAATTACAAAGAAATTATAAATGTATTGCAAGGAAACTAAGAGAAAACATTTTATTTGCAGTAAAAGAAGTCGCTAAAACTAGGAATCAGGAAATAGACTTCACACTTGCTGGAAAATAAACTTCACACTTTTTGGGGAATAAACTTCACACTTGTTGGGAAATAAACTTCACACTTGCTGAGACTAAAATCACTCGTTCTAAAATTGAAACCACACTTCGAAAAAATAAATCTCACTTGTAGAATTAAACTAGACTTGTAGAAGTAAATCACACTTTGCAGAAATAAACCACACTTGCAGAAATGGGAATACTATATCCTTTCCAAATTATCAAACATTGTTACACAGATTATAATTGTATTGAGTTCATGAAGATGATTTGTGCTTTCTATCTAAAATCACACCAGGGCATGGATAAGCTAGCAAAAAAAATTGCAGAGATTAATGAACTCAAAATATAAAGCTGACATTCTATAGGAAATGCAAAAGGTACTAACTTGAAATTCTATCTTTGCAAAACGATTATACTTTATTATGAAAAACTTAACTCAATTATCCTCTTCACAATTGAACTCTATTGATCACGAAATACTAAACAAACTCTATATACAAATACAATTTTTGAATAAACACCAAGAGATGATTGAAACAATAACTATCACCTGCAATAATATTAACAAACCACACTTTTCAATATCAAAGCAAGACTAATCTAATAAATCTACTAATATTACAACAATACCTATCCAAGGAGGGGGCCCTACCTCCTCATAAAATGCACTAAAAGAAAACTACAAGGGATACTTAATCAGATCCACACTTTATAGGCTTAAGAACATTGCAACAAGCTCAAACCAATACTTTTATTAACTGGAGATCAAAATAAAATGAGAAGGGTTACAATACAAGTTTTCTATCTATTCCCCTGAGGTATATGTCTCGCTTCTTATATATCAACCTCTCATCAGACTAAACTAAGTTACGTGACTATTACACATGGCTCGCTTCTTATATATCAACCTCTCATCAGACTAAACTAAGTTACGTGACTATTACACATACAATATTTAACAAAAACCATTCATTGTTTTCCAAACTTGGGTTTAAACCATTTAAATAGGTTGACCCACAACTCAATTATTACACAATATTGGATTAAGGTATGCACACTCGTTATCTAGATGCACATTTTTAGAATATCCAATACAATTTATGTTTATACATTTGAACCTGTATCTCGACTTGGAAACATTTCCCTTGAGTGTGCTCCACCGTCCTTTTTCCTTTGACCTTGCTTTCATGGGCCCAGGCTGGAAGTAGATTTCACGGTCCTTTGTCTGTTGTGGGTTCCCTATCTTTCTTGTGTTGTAAAAGAACTGTAACAACTTCCAATCTGTGGCAAGTATGGTAATTACTCTAATGATTTATTAATAGTTAAAAAAATATAGAAAAACATAAAATAATAAATACCTCTTTCCAAAAGTCATTTTGAGATAAAAAATGATGGAAAGTATGGGAAAAGGTAAGTAGAGGGTATGCTTAAGGATGCCAAAAAAGTGCAAAAATGATGCAAAAATAGGGGACCGTCACATGTCATCTTGGAATTTTTGCTATAATTTTTTTTAGTAAAGTTTTAGACTATTGAATTTTTAAGTTCTTGAGGAAACATATCTAGGTGCTTTTGGTAGAAATTTCAAGTTTTGAATCTCTATAATTTTAGAAATACAGGCCATGGAATCATGATTTTTGGCTAGTCTTAAAACTAGTCTCAAACAAGAGTTCTTGGTAGAACTTTCATATATAAAGTAGGAAAACCCAAATTGAGTGAAATTAGTTCATTTGGAAAAAATATAGACCATACTATTTCAAGTAGAAATTTTAGAAATAGATTTTAAATATTGTACATTTGGCATTCCATACAAGTTTTATCTCTAGAAAGGGCCAAGAATCAATAAGTTTTGGGAAAGTTAGCATAAATTTCCCTTGGCACATTAAATTTTGGTCAAACCTATGGAATTGAAGAGGTGACACATTAGATTACTAAAGTTTGAAATCTTAGACTCACAAGGGATAACATTTTAGAGACACGCCAGGACAAATCTCAACCAACAATACATTCTCCAAATTAGGGTTTTAAAGGTTCATAAATTACAATTGGCATAACTTTTGATTGGAAGATTTATTTTTGGTGATTCAAAAATTGTGATAAAGAGAGAAAATATGAGTATTATTATTTTTTCACAGGGTATTACAAGAATTTCTACTCTCGGTAAACCTCCAAATAAATCACACATGACGTCTGAAGAAAGTGAAGACCTAGAAAATAGGTTATGCAAATTGAAGAACCAAGTTGATGAAATGAATGGTAGTATGTTGAAAATAGTGGATTTATCACGTTCTAAAAAAATACTGAAAAGGGAAATAGATGATAAAAAGGAAAAAAGTATGGAACAATTTCAAATATACATCTTACATACCCTAGATGAGATATTAACTAAAGGAGTTATCAATATGCAAGGAAATCATGAAAATAAGGAGAACAATAATGTTGAACCTTAATCACATATGGAGAATATTTCATCACAATTGGGGAGCAAAAATATTGAATTTAAGAATCATTATCATTCATCATTCCAAGATCCACATAATTGGGGGTTCAACTTGGAATCAAGGAAATACTTAATTCCCAAGATCGATATGAGGAAGTTTGATGGTAAATATCCTATAACATGTATATTCCAAATGGATCAATTCTTTTATCTACGCCAAGTTTCAACTTTACAAAAGTTAACTCTTGCATCCTTGTATTTAAAAAATTATCAATTTGTCTAGTATCAATGGATTTATGAACGGAAAAAGGATTCTATTATCTCTTGGTCTATTTTTATGGATGAATTGATAGAACATTATGGGGATATTAAGAGACATACATTATTTAGTCAATTGATAAACCTTCGACAAGGAGGTTCAATTACAAAACACATTCAACAATTCCAAAATCTAAGTCTAAAGATAAAGCACATTCCAAAAGATAGTTTTTAGATGTCTTTATGGGCACTTTAAAGGAGATCATTCAACATGAGGCGTGTCTCTTCAAACTTAAATCCCTAGAGCATGCTTTTATTGATCCCGGGAAAGTTGAAAGTAAAAATATGGATAATAGAAGAGTGGCCACTAACAACTATAGAGAGAATCATGTTCCCTCTCCTAACCTCACTCAACCTACAAGGTTGACACCTCAACAGATGGATGAAATACAAGAAAAGGGACTATATTTCAATTGTGACAACAAGTATAGTAAGGGGAATAAATGAGGAGAGAATAAATTATTCTACATAGACTATGAAGAAGAAGAATATCAAGAATTGGAACCATCACCAGATCTAGAACTAGAAGAAACAAATCCAACCATATCTTATCATGCATTGGTTGGCATCAATACTCCACAAACCCTCAAGATAGAAGGATATATCAAAAATAAAAAAGTAAAAATGTTGATTGATTTCGGTAGTACCCATAACTTCATTAATTGAAAGTTATTTAAACTTCTGAATTGCTTTATATTTCCAGCACTAGAGTTTCAAGCAATGATTACAAATGGGGGTAGTATAATTTTTTCAGGGACGTGCCATAGTATTAATCTCAATATGGGGGAGTAGTTATTGGATAGTCCCACAATTGCAATACAAATGGGTGGTGGTGATTTTGTATTAGGGGTCCAATGGTTACAATCATTGGAAACATTGACTCTTAATTTTTAGAAACTTTTCATGAGATTTTCCTTAGAAGACAAGGAAACTTAACTTAGAGGTATCCAAGGAAAACCCTATAAAGTGATAATCTTTAACAAAATGACAAATTACTCAAAAAGGGACATCATGGTGTGATTGCACTATTGTTATCACTATATGTTCAAACATATATACCCTCTGTTCCAGTGGATCTCCAAAAAATTATCGACAATCATTCCAAGGTATTTGGAGAGATTCCTAAAGGTCTTCCACCTTCTCAAAATCATAACCATGATATTCATTTGAAACTGGGAAGTGGACCACCTAAAATTAGGCCTTATAGGTATCCATATGAAAAAAAGAGTGAGATTGAACATATGATTGAAATGTTATAGGTTGACATCATTCAACCTAGCCAAAGTGCTTTCTCTTCAACAATATTTATGGTTAAAAAAAATGTTCATGGTGTATGAGTCGAGATTATAGGCATATCAAAAAAATGACCATTAAAGATAAGTTTCCTATTCTTTTCATTGATGAATTGCAAGGATCAATTTTATTTACTAAGTTGGATCTCCATTTTGAATATCATCAAATTAGAATGAAGCAAGAAGACATCCCCAAAACAACCTTTAGAACACATGAAGGTGATTATGAGTTTTTGGTGATTCCATTTGGCCTTACTAATTCACCTTCAACATTTCAAAGATTGATAAATTCTATTTTCAAATCCTTCCTCAAAACAATTGTGTTAGTCGTTTTTGATGATATACTAATCTACAACAAATCTTGGGAAGAGAATGTACAACATGTTGACATGGTCTTAAAATTATTGGAAGAACAACAACTATATGCAAATGCTTCCAAGTGTGCCTTTGGGGTTCAAGAAGTGGATTATTTGGGTCATGTTGTATTATTAAAGGTGTCAAAGTGGACCCTAACAAAATTAAATCTATGATGGAATGGCCAATTCCCAAAACCTTGAAGAATATTAGAGAATTCCTAGGATTGAAGGGTTACTGCTACAAGTCTGTTAAGAATTATGGTAAAATAGAAACACCTTTAACAACATTATTAAAACATGATGCATTTTCTTGGACTCAAGAAGAAACCAAAGCTTTTGAAAAACTCAAGGAGACTATGTGTATGAATCTTATCCTAGCCACACCTAATTTCACAAAAACGTTTATTGTGGAGTGTGATTCCTTAGGACATGACATTGGTGCAGTTTTAATGCAAGAAGGAAGCCTATCCCTTTCCTTTGAAAGTAGTTATATGAAAGGAAAGAATTTACTCAAACCTATTTATGAAAAGGAAATGTTGGCCATATTACATGTGTTTAAGAAATGGCGCCCTTACCTATTAGGAAGGCACTTAAAGGTAAAAACAAATCATGATAGCTTGAAGCACTTCTTGGAAGAACGATTATTTTCAGAAGAGTGAAAAAAATGGGTTACAAAGATGTTAGGTTATGACTTTGAAATTATCTACAAAAAAGGAAAACAAAATATGGCAGTGGATACACTTTCTGTTAAATTTGGCAGTGTCGACAATCATTCTCCAATGAGAGGCCATATGGGCCACCCTGAGGCTAGCCAGTGAGATTTGGAGAATCAACCAGTCTTGTGAGGTATTGAAAACATCCAGGGGGAACGTACAACCTCCGAGTCAAACCAAAAGTCAGGACGAACGAGATGTTATGTGAGTCTAATGCAAAAGTCAGGGGGAACGTACAACATCTGTGAGCATAGGCAGTCTAGTGCAAAAGTCAGGGGGAACGTACAAACTCTGTGAGCATAGACAGACTAGTGAAAAATTCAGGGGGAACATACAACCTCTGTGAGCCTAGTCAAACCTTGTGAGCCATGAGCAAAAGTCAAGGCACCTAGCAAAAGTTAGGTTGAATATAAAATTCCTATGAGATAGAAACAAACGATATTCCTAATATTGCAAATGATATAAATGTATTGATCTAGTGCGTTGGCACGCATAACATTATACACCATGAAGAGAATTTCGAATTGCCTTGTAAAGAGTTGAGTTGTAAATGAATTTATAAGTCTAGTTCTATTTTAGAACTAAAGTGAAATGTTGAGTTGCAACTGAAGTCTTAAGTCTAGTTCTATTTTAGAACTAAAGTGTAATGTTGAGTTTCAACTAAAGTCTTAATTCTAGTTCTATTTTTGAACTAAAGTGTAATTCTGAGTTGTAACCAATCTCAAGTCTAGTTCTAAGTTCGAACTAAAGCATACTAGTCTCAAGTCTAGTTCTATTTTTGAACTAAAGTGTAATGCTGAGTTGTAACCAGTATCAAGTCCAGTTCTAAGTTCGAACTAAAGTATGAAGCCGAGTTATGATTAACTCATGCAAACATGTTACTATTTCAAGTCTCTCCTCTTATCCTCCTCAACCAATATAAGCATAGGTAGACCCCTCTCTTCAACACAATTTTTGATATGTAGGTTAAGGGAGAAGCAATAGAGGAGCACATCAGTGATAAAGAGGCAGCATACCAAAGCAACAAATCAGTGATGTATATCAGCAATAGAGGCTTCATATCAGAGGCATATATCAACAACATATTAGTTGTATATCAACAATAGAGGCAACATATCAGAGGTGTATTTTAGCAAGGTCTCTTAGGTCTTTGTCAGGCCAGAGTCATCTTGGAAAGCTCTTTAAGAGCAAAACATTCATGGTAGATATTTGTAAGTGATCATACATTATTAATTCAATAAAGGAATATCATTTGCTGGGGTTTTTCTCCCTGTACAGGGTTTCCCCAGGGTATATGTGTTGTTGATGTGCATGCTTACTTATCTACATAGTTATTGCTATTCGGTTATGATTTGGTATTGTTGAAGTGTATTAAGCTAGAATCAAAGTGTTGAAGAAAATAAAAGAATTAATCTGCATAAGAAATCAAGCTCATAATTTAACACTTTCAAGGAAAGAAGAAGGCATAGAGGGTTCACTGTGTTCTATTTCTATTCCACAATCTGATTTGGTGGAAGAAGCAAGGATATAATAGAAAAAAGATTAGAAGGTATGGAAGATCATTCATAAAATATTAGACATAAGTGCATTAGATAAATTCAGCTGCAAGAATGATTTAGTGTGGTATCAAGATCACCTATATTTATGTAAGAATTCCCAACTCAAATAGAAGGTCCTTTTGGAATTTCACTCTTATCCTATAGGAGGAGATTCATGGTTAACTTATGATAGGATCAAGAAGTATTTATTTTGGGAAGGCCTTAAAACTTGTGTTCAAACATTTGTGGTTGAATGTATAGTTTTCCAACATAATAAGGGAGAGATGATCAAGACCCTAGGAATCCAACAACCATTAGATATACAAAGTCAACTTTTGGAAGAGGTTTCAATGATTTTTGTTACAGGTCTGCCCAAGTATGAATGAAATAATGTGATCATGGTAGTAGTGGATCAAATCACAAAGTATGCCTACTTTTTCTCTCTTTACCATACTTTTAAATAAAGTACAGTAGCCACAACATTCGTGGAAATAGTTCAAAAATTACATGAATCCCCAATATTATTGTAAGTGATAGAGATCCATTTTCACTAGAAATTTTTGGGTTGAATTATTTTCTTATTTGGGTACTCAATTGGCTCACAACTCGTCTTACCATCCTCAATCTAAAAAAAACTAAGATTATGAATAAATGTTTAGAAGGTTATCTTTGTTTCTTTGCACCTGATGAATAGACGCAATGGGTCAAGTGGTTGCATTTGGCATAATGGTGGTACAACATGTCCTTCCACACTTAATAAAAAATGTCCCCTTTTATGGCACTTTATGGATAACATCCTCCATCCATCCGATGCAGTAACATTTTTCCTCCAAAACAAACTAGTTTGACTAGACCTAGGGGGGTCTTTGAATTATTGTACTTTCCTATGTTTTATTGGAATTATAGAAGAACTGCATAAGATAGAGGTTGTTAAGTTTTATATTCATTAATATGTAATCGAATTTTCCTTGTTAAAGAAGATCTCGAGATTTGTAATATTTAGAGAGATCTAAAGAGTGGTTGAGTATTTTGTGGATTTGAGAGGTCCTAAGGATTATTAGTTGAGATATTTTAAGATCTGAACCAAATTATGGTGTCAGAATCCTTTCATATTAAATGTTGTAAGCCTATGGGAAGATAATGTGGTATGAGTTAGACAGAGGAGAGAAAGGATAGAGAGTCTGTAAGAGGCCAAGTGTGGCCTACAGGCAGAGTAGATTCCAATTTAATGTGTATCAAGCCAAGAAGGTTGAAGGACCTATATAAATTCATGTATAGATTCATTAACAAAATATTCATATTTATGGGTCCTCAGTGTTAGTGTTGAATTGGATATCCTTCAACTATTTTAATGTTTCCATGTTGAATGATTGAGGAACAAATAAGAATTTATATTTGTTGCAAGTACTGGGTCAAGCGTGGAAAATATTCATATCATAGGAGTAACTAATCGAAATCAATCATCGATCATCGTAGATATCGATGACCCAAGTGTGATAGTAGATTGGGTCGAGTGAAGGTCAAATTGGAGAAGAATCAAGGAAGAACATAGTTAGAATCCAACTCTCTGTGCAAGTGAGTCAAAGAATAAAGTAAATATCATTTGCAGATGTCGAGGAACAAGAGCATAATATCAAGAAAGAGAATCAAACTTGACCTTATATTCATTAGAACAAAGTTGTTTTCATGAATCAAGATTGGATGGATGATATTAGATCTAGAGTGGAGGCCTATTCAGATCGACAACTAATAACAATTCTAGGATGGATTCTGATATGAGGAGCCTTAAGGGATTTCAAAGTTTATATTCAGAGTGTTCAGTTAGGAGGATACTCTGACAGGAAGGACCGACTAATGAAATAGATTGAACGAGGAATAAAATAATTAATGGCCAGAACCATATTTATTCAGAGTTCAAAGTGACGACGTCAAGGATTTCAGAGTAAGGCTATCAAAGTGTAGGTTGGAAAATACTCCATGAAGGGAGGTCCGATGAACGATGACGATAGATCGAAGAGACATAGAGATCAACAACTATAAAAGTGACACGTGGAAGTATGATATTGGTTGTCAGAGTAGGAATATCATAGTACATAGCTGGTGGAATACTCTGAGGAAGGTAGTCTGATTGATAGATGAGATCTATTTGGGTGGAAAAGATCATCGATTCACATTAAGATACGTGGTAGTAAGACTGAAATATGATAGAAGGATTATAATAGACCTAAACAAGTCTATCCAAACCAATGATGAGGATTCAATAGAAAAATGGGGGATCGATGACGTATATTCTAAGAAGCAGTGTCAATGACGAATGGTGGAGATCAGACCCTAGGGAGGATCGATGATGCATAATTGAAGAAGAGTCCTAGTTCATCGAAACTGTGTTTCAAAGTGTCGTAGTCAAAGAGGATTTCAATATAGAACTTTGGTACAAATAGAAGGTAAAGGAGTCCGAGATGTAACCTGGATCATCCATCCTATGATGTCAATAACGAAAATTGAAAGGGATAAAAGATTCCAATGGATGGAAGAGTTAAGACATGACGATGTTGAGCACTCGGTCATAACACTTGATCTTATGATGATAGGCGTTGACGAGTAGAGGATTGGCACAAAGATACAACACTTGGTTGCATGAATTTACACAAGGAGCTTAGTGAAATTAAAAGAGAGCTCAAGCTACAATGCTTCTATATAGTACATGACTAAAGAATTTGGGCCTGAGATTAGAGTTTTGAGGCAATGAATTCTGTAGATGCTTGCAAAGTAAATAAATAACTCTAGACCTATGGGAAAACAAGGTCGGGAAGTCATCACCATCACATCAACCTCGAGAGGGAAAACAAAGGTTCAATTAGTGGAGGACCATATAGAGCACCAACAAGAGGTTCTCAAACTACTGAAGGACAACTTGGTCAAAACAAAAAATAGTATGAAATAAAAATCAGGTCAAAATTGCATCGAAAAGGAATTTCAAGTGGGGGATTAGGTATTTATGAGGCTACAACCATACAAATAGATGTCCCTAAAGCATCAAAAGAAGGACAATAAATTAGCACCCAAGTATTATGGTCCCTATAAGGTGTTATAGAGGATTGAAAGTATGGATTACAAATTGGATTTGCCTCCATCTTCATGTGTACATATAGTCTTCCATGTTTCTTTCTTAAAGAAGGTAATCAATGATAAGATCCAAGTTAAAAATATTTTACCAGAGATTAACGAAGAAGGAAAAATCATACTAGAACTAGAAATAATCCTTGAAATAAGGATTAAGAAACTGCGAAACTGAGCAATTATTGATTACCTCATCAAGTGGACGGATCTACTGGTAGAAGAGGCAACATGGGTAGATGATTTCTTCATGAAGAAATATCCACAACTAATCAAG
The DNA here is from genome assembly GCA_009831015.1 of Picea engelmannii. Taxonomy (NCBI): domain Eukaryota; kingdom Viridiplantae; phylum Streptophyta; class Pinopsida; order Pinales; family Pinaceae; genus Picea; species Picea engelmannii. Next base: position 290,385 of record ML776953.1, on the reverse strand, counting down.
TGTTGAGGACAACATTGGTTTGAAGTGGAAGGACATATTAAGTCCTAGACAAAGCCCCATGTTAAGCATAAATCCTCATGTAAATCTCTAGATAATAAGTTATTATATTTCTATTGTTATATAAGTGTTGTCATCTATTCCCATTAATTGTAATTGTACCCTTTGTCTCCTATATATATACCAAGAAGACCTAGATTTAGATAATATCATCTTGTACATTTGTTCTCTTGTAAAAGGAGGTTTCCCCTTCAAAGAGACTTGTATTTCATATATATATATATTTTTCAAGGCATGGAGTTAGTCCTCTCTCTATTTTCATGATATTTTGGTGTTTGTGGCCTAACAAAGAAAGTGAAAATAGATCTCATTTTTTTTATTATTATTATCAAGAGATCTTTCCCAGGGTTTATCTATTTTATCTTGTGTTCTTTGGTTTTTCACTACATTTTATGTGATTTCTATGAATTTTTGGGGTTAAGTTGATTACAATTCGACTTTGTTTTAAAAAATGAAATTCAAAAATGATTCTTACAAGTCTTTCCATTCCTCATCCAATTTTATCATGAGATTGGACATCATAATAATATTCAAAAAGGCATTTAAGGCAAAAGTAAGCTACTATTGTAACAAAAAGATCCCATTTTTAGGAAAAAAATGAAGTTGAAGTTGGAAAAAATTGAAAGCATCATTAAATTTCCACATGATCCAAGTTTCATGCATAGAAAAACTTTTCCTAAGGGTTTTCCCCCATTCTAAACTGACCTAAATTCTAGAAAAATCAATCAAAGTTCTAGATTAATTAAAAATTTGACTTGTTGGATCACCAAATTCCAACAAGGGAGGGAATATTTCTACAAGATTAGTTAAATTCTTTAAGATGAACACTTTAAAGGTAGTGCCAAATGTCATCATAAAATTATTGAACCTTTTTCCTCTTCCATGAATAAACAACCGATCTACAAAAACAATTACTTCTCTTCATTACATAGAGCCTTGTAATTCAATTTGACTATGTTTATTAAATAACATGGTAGGTATCTTGAGAACTTTTCAACTGTATCTATGAATACATTCTACGAGGTAGAAAATTTTCAACTGTAATTGCCAATACATTCTATTAGGAATGCATTGATAAAGTTGTCTACCCAAGAAATTTAAGAATGAACGCAAACCATCACATATTTTGAAAACTCCTCAACCGAACCTTCAAATATTTTGTATGGTTTGGATTGATGGAATGCATGCCAACATAAAATATCTTGGGCATACATTCTATGCAATGTCTTTACAATGTACAATTTTTGGAGAAGAGTGGTGATGTAGTGAGACTTAATCATGAGATGGGATCAAAATAAATTTGTTAGATTCAAAAACATCACAAGTTGACTATCTATTTTCTCAATATGGTCCAGATCATCCATAACATAACAAAATTGGAGCCATCGTAGAATATGCCATTTCCTTGGCTGAGAATACTAAAAATATAACTCAATAGATCACGAAGGAGATTTGGTTTCAAGGATGTAATTTTTTTTTCCAAACTGCTACAACAATTGGTTACTAAAAATGGGCATGAACAAACAAACTCTCAATGGCTGTGGTGTTGAGATCTTTTTGATCCATAAACATGCAAATCCCATGAAAATATATTAGGTGATTGTAGATTATGTTGGTAAGAGTCTTCTTCGCATCCGACCTATGTGGTTTATAAAAACATAGTATGGTGGTGACATAGGAACTGTCACTTGTCTATGTCACTCAATTGTAGTAGGTTGTAGTAGGGACATGTGTTTGCAAACATATGGAAGTGTCTACATAGAAAAGTGTATCTTATTTGTTGCAATTTTACCCTATTGCATATACTTCATATGAAAAGCTATATTCTCCTTTAATAGAAGGGAGAGATTTTCATATAAATATATATTTGTATGCAATTGATCTTTGATTTTTTTTTCTTTCTTTTTGGCACCTTAGGGATATATACATAGACACTAATGGAACCAAAAGATAAAAGTTTTTCCATATAGACCCATACCTTTTCTTAAACAAACCTTCATAGTTTGAAGAGTAGTTAAACAATAAACAATCCAAAAAAAAAAATCCTTTTCAATGGAAATTGACTAAAAAAACCTATCATTTTGAAAGGGTAAAATAATTACAAATGGGATGCATGATCACTCTTTGTAGCACACAAATCTATTGCATTAAGAACTGAGATTGGGCATGAAACACTAGAATTAGAGAATGAATAGTTGAGGTGACCATCTAATACAATGGAGTTATTGTCATCCAACTCTTGTTGTTTTTAGGTTGAATGTAAAGGAATCGGTGTGTGGAAGATTCATGGGTTCTTGAACCTAGTTTGGAAGGATGGTCTAGATGATTCCAATGTGGATTGATGACCCAACATGAAATAATTATCCCATCATCATCTTGCAATTCTAATTGCAATCTGTATCGATGGGCACTAATAAAACTCCAGATCGAGGAGGGTGGATAAGGAAACTGATGGTCATCCAACACATGTAAACGACCCTTATCTCTTGCAATGTCCCATCGAAACATATGACCATAGTTAATTGATCATGTTCTGCACCTAATTTATTTGTCTTTGCACCACATTCATGCCATTGTTATAGAAGAAGTTGTTTTATTCTCTTATGGAAGGAGATGTGACACTAATAAATGAACAAGAAGAAGCCCAAGAAACCCTTAAAAGAGTAATGAGATCTCCTTCTACTCCTTATATCAACTATGTATAGGAATTAAGTCAGAACTCAATCCATCAAGTGTCAAGATATCTGAGAAAATGGATTCTAATATCTACAATAATGTATCTAACTCATCCTCACATCAAACATCTACACTAATTATCCCAGATCTTGAGACAAGAAGGGTCGAGCTATCAACAAAAATAGATTCATAATGAAATCGAGTGCTGCATGCCATGGAATTAAGGGAGCTACCTTGCTGAAGATATATTTTCTTATGGTGATGTGGCATGATCCCATGGCAGAGATACTTCATATGGCCATATAACACATCTGAATTCATCTCAAACCTCTAACCACCAAATCGAGACATACAACTCTATAAGGGGAATGCCTTATGGTGTAAAAATGAAATTATTCATTAAATTGTTTCTAGAGAGAACTAAGAGGTCATCAAATGGTGTGAGATAAGCTACAATGCTTATTTAGTTTTCATTTAAATAGATGAATTCCCACAATATCAAACATACAAAAATACTACTCCCACAATCTTCTTACGAGACCTTGATTGATTAGTTTCGACAAGGACTTGATGCTGTTGAAATATTGTTACTTCGAAGAATATTCTAATTATATTTGAGTTATTATATTATAGATAAAATCCCCTTTTGTGGATTGATCATGTCGGGTCTTGTATAAGACAAAATCCCCTTTTTTGGATTGGTCAAACCATATTTATATGGTGGTATTTGTAAAGTTGGACCCTAGGGTTTATAAAGTGGTTTTAACCACTCTTGGAAGAAGTAATACCTACTAAGTGAAGAGACATAACCCTAGCACCTCCTCACTAGTATTTATAAGTGAGGATGGCGCCTCATTTCACTCACTCACACTTCTAAGTGCACATCTTTTGAAGATAGACACAGTTGCAAGAAGAAGGAGAAGAGAGGCACATGCTCAGTCCTAGATTATTCTTGGTGGTTTGGTCTTAGTCTTAGCATTGTATTGGAAATATATTATTGAGGAAGTTTTTGCTGGGTTTTCTCCCCCATGAGGGTTTCCCAGGATAAAATGTTGTGTACCTTGTGATTGTGTTTCTTTCAGTGATCCTCCTTATGCCGTTGTTTTGGAAATACATTGAATGCTCTAGTAAATTGAAAATAAACTAATAGAAACATTAAACTTAACACGGTATCAAAGCTTGACTGAATAAATCACCTTTCACTGGGTATCTAAAAATGTCACTATTGTCGTACAAGGAAACTAGGGATTTTTATTGGAGAGAAATTTATGACTAAAAACCATCTATAAAAGTGTTCCCTACCCTAGCACATCTTTTGGTAGCTTGAGAGAACCTTTTCAGTGGCCATAATCTCCGGAAAGAAAAACACTATTTTTGACTGGTACCAGAAAACTAGGAAACTAGAATCGATACCCGAAGTACCAGTCCATATTTGTGCAGGTCAAGTTTCAAGGGGTAAAACTTGGAATTTTTGGAAACAGTCAGCTCCCGCTGTTGGCACAGGGGTAGACCTAGGTTTCAACGCTTCAACAATGCACCAAAAAAACCCTAACTACCGACCCTTTCGGAAACACCTGTGAAGAAGATGAAGTCTCACCCAAGGTAGAGGCAGGGGGGTTGCAGGACTCAAGTGTATACAACCAAGATGGGACACAAATATGTGATTACAAAACTTATCAGAACACTTAAACAACAATGTGCATTAGTTCTTGAATCTCATTCACATCGTAGATCAAACCCTTAATATAGATCAACACAGTAACAGTAAAGATCAAGTACTTCCCATCACTTAGCACATAGAATTCGATTAGATCTAGCATTCATTTACCATCAATATAGCACTAAGCATCCATATATCCATCGAACATATATAAAGATCAATAAACTAATAGATAAACAACATAAACAACATCAACAACATCACACAAAGCACATCAACACAGGATATACATGGTTCACCCCAATGTGGGGCTACGTCCACCAACTTCTTCTTTTTCTTCTTTATTAGTCTGAAATCTCTTACATGCATCTGCTCTTGTGCACAAATCCACAGAGCCAAGCCTCGCACTAGACAGGTGATCTGTGCATAGCGCACTAGATCCACCTTCCTCAAAATCAGGTTAAGGCACCGAGCCAACTCCTTGATAACACAAATCCTTACACAACTTGTGTGCACAAAGCCTCTTACATTCACTTGCACTTAGATCTGCAAGTCTTAACACACAAAATGCACAAAAATCAACAACTGTTCTTCGCACTTAGCAACCTTTACATATTCTTGCATGGAGCCAACTTAGACCAAATTGAAATTACATCGCTTAGCTATCTATTTATACATTACAAAAATTCCTAAACATGGGTAAACCCATGGGCTGACATCCCATACCCATTACATAAACCCTAAAATCCCTTTGCTGGGTCCACAAGCCCGCAAAATGAGTGAGATCCTGTGATCTCTGCTCCGCCTGAGCGCTCCATCTTCAACCAACTTGTCGAAGTCCCAATATTGGTCAAACACGACCAATGTTTCCATAAAACTTGGTCAAGGGTCAACAGGCCCCCAACACTCAGCTGTGACTCGTCCCGAGTCACTCAGATATGGGCAATACTGCTTCAAAGGCCTCGAGCTTAGCTCGAACTACCTCAACTTGCTTCTTCGCCAAAGGTTCCTGCTCGATGAACTCCTGAATCACTTGCTCAGTAACATGCCCTTCTAGGCACTGTTCCACTGTCACAACTAGTTGGTCTAGCTACGAGCCTTGTCCTTCAACTTCTTCAAAAATCAAGCAGGCTTTTTCCTGCACCGAATGAAGTCTTTGTGTCACTTCCATGAAATCTTCATCTGCACTTGCACGGTGGACACCTGCTGCTTCGCCTCCTGGAGTTGTGCTTCCAATTTCCTCAGCTCCAGATCTTCTACAAGGCGCTCATAGGTATGCACACTTCGATCACTTAATTTGTTACACTATGAGGCGAGTGATCTGATTCGTTCTACTACGCTCCTGGAAGCTTCCTCCCTTTGGTCGCGTACTTCTTGCAGAGTGATCGACACTGCTTAGATATCTAGCTCCATTACCCTTGCTTGAATATGCTGAATGGCCTAAGCAAGCTTCCCTACTTGTATCTCGGCTAACTCTTCTTCCTTCTATTCCAAGCCCGACACAGAGTGAAGTGCTTTAGTCATTGCCTCTTTGATCGCAATATGCTCTGTGATCAGTTGGTATTTTTCTTCCTGTATCTTCACATTGTTTTGTTCGAACTTCGCCTGGATTTCAGTTTTCTCCTTATGCACAACTCAAAGTTGTTCTAGGGCCTCCTCCTTTTCTTGCTTCAAGGCCTCTGTGTCCTACTCCTTTTCTTCTTGGACTCGACGAAGTCGAGCCTCGGTGTCATCTGCTAATATTCGTAATTAGGTGGGCTTGTCCCCCAATTCTGCAATTTCTGATGACAAAGGCGCAGTAGGTACTGCGGGGCTCAAATAAATGGCTTGTTGTATGTTCTTGATCTCTTTCTCTATTATTTCATACAGTGTTTCTTGCTTCGCTTCATGTCTCTGTAAGATATCCTTTGAAGCGTCCTCCACGGCTGTGATGATGAGATCGATGTCATCCACTGTGAGCACATTCTGCGACTGAGGCTTATTAGCTCAGGTCTTATTTCTTGCTGAGGGTTTCTGCAGATAAACCTTCCTTTTCTTTGATGTCTCAACCTCTATAAGGGGATCCTTCGACATTTTTACTTTGCCTTTGTCTTGATTGTCTCCTTCTTCCCCTCCTTCTTCTTGGTTCACTTCGTCTCCTCCTCCTCCTACAGTGGAGTCAGGTCTACTTTCCTCCGATGCACTGTCCTCCTCATCACTTTCTATGTTCTTCACTTCCTCCTTTTTCTTCTTTTTCTTTTGTCCATCATGTTCGACTCGGGTAACCAATGAGCTTCCGATGATGTCGGGGTCGGAGAGTTCTGCATCTTTGACCAATATAAGGAACTCAGCTGGCCATTCCTTAGTGATTTCTTCCATGTCTTCCTCGGTCAACTTATAATAAGACTGAAACTCCTCCTTACTTTCATCCCTGTGCGCGGTGATGTAGATAAAGTGTTGATCTGCGTGAAACTTCGCTAGCAACCTATACTGATGTAAAGTATTCGGGGTCATCCATGGAAATGCTTCAATGGCGCGCTTCAACTGTAAGTAGTAAGCATGGAACACCACGTTTGATTGCCATTGCTTCGCCATATCATTCGTGTACCACAAGGTGGAGAACCTTGCGACCAACGGCTCCGATGGCTCAACTTACGGGAAGTATGCTCCTTGTGGCATTTTCCAAGTGACAAATGCGATTAGAATCAATAAACAACTGAAATGAAACTCATAGCCCTGGTCTTGCACTTCGCGACAGTCCTTATCCAACTCGTTGATGAGGTAACTCACCCAATTCATTTGCATGCCTTCTACACACTTCCCTGCAAGGTCTACAACAAATCCAGTGACCTGTGTTGGACGATTCTTTATGACAAGCTTACCAACAATAAGCTGACAATCCAGGCGTACTGTGCCATCCTAGATGGAGGCTACCTTGTAGCCTCGCTTTCCCTTTTCTACATTGCCGTAATATTCCTTTATACGATGTGCCAGGGAGCGATCTGAGGTCTTCCTTAGGTAGAACCGGTGAGGGTCCGGTCCCTGCATGCTCAGTCCTGTGGTCAAGTGGATCAGTGTCAGATCCATAGTGACGCACCTGTCAAGCCACAGATAACCTCCATGATAGCACAACAGGAGGAGTTTAATGCAAGTATTAACCTCCTGGTGTCGACCAAAGTGAGGGATCTTCATCACGTTTAGGATTGTCGACTGCGAGAGCTCCTTTATCCATGGATGGGAGACTATGCGCTACTTCTTCCCAGTCACCTTCATCAAATACCGATGCGGTGTGAGCATCGCGTAGCTCTTCCAGTCTTTGGGGTTGAAGTCATTGTTCTTAAGAGATGGAATATGTCCTAACTGGGGTCCAACTACACATATCCCATTTGGGAGGTACGTAGTGATCAAAATGTATTCAAAATCCCATGGGATGCTATCGCGGTTAACCATGCTAGCCAAAGGCGGGATGTAGTCCAGAAAGACTGACGAGATCTGCTTCATGTTATCCATATCGTCGCAGTGTTTGCTTCCCTTCTCAGTCGTGGTTCGGCCAGATCGATGTGCAGTCGAGGGGTATGTTTGCAATCCGCCAGTCGACGACGCCTGTATTCCTACAGACATGACTCTCTCAGTCATGTGGTATACTAGAATCTCCTCCACAGACTTCTCTACTGCGCTACATTTTCCTGACATGCACACTCGTAATCAAATAAATTTGGTAGGTAAAGGGACAAACGAGTTAATCAGACGGATAGCGAGGTTTAGAAAGCACAACGTGATACAATGGATTCTCTATTAGCTCAGATAATCACGGTTTGAAAAAAGTGGTCCCAGTGCAGCGTCCGACGGGTTAAATAGGAAACTTCCTAACAGATCCTTCCAATGGGCAAGAATGCGTCCATCAATGCGCATCCGTTCGTTATGGAGCAGTCTCAATGGTCCAATGGAGGTATTTCCAACAATAACTGTGTTTCTAGCCATTTCGGAGCGTTATTCTAATGGTCGGGTCACCTCCAACGATCATATAGCTTCGTCGTGGCAAAGTCCCATTCTGCATGGTTCTGCTATTCTGACGAGGTTCAACTTCTTCAAGCCTGCCTCCTGCGAAGTATTCTCTGGAAATTCCTGCTGTTTTTCTAAATTTGCTTTCTTCTTACTGAGCTTTCTTGCCTTCTTTCCTGTGATCCGAGTCTCTAGATTCCTCTGTCCATTCTTATTCTTATCTTCTCTTGGCATGGTAACTTCGCATTGTCGATGTGCTCTTACAGATTCTGCAGTTAATGTTCCTTCTTTTTCTATTTCTGGTGTGACTATACTTCTTTCTTGCATGGATAGGTTCTTTAAGTCTTGATGTTTTCTTTCAACTTCGATAACTAATTCTCTTTCCTTCTGTTGCTTCGAATGATCCTCTTGTTGTTCTATTAGGTGCTCTATTCTTCTGGTTATCTTTTTCAATCCAAGTCTTTCCTAACAAAAGTGAAAAAGGGTTGTTGTTCTCAACAAACCTAATAACTTCAAATTCTTCTTCAGTCATAGTTCCATGAGCAATCATAGGTATATTAGTAACTCTTCCACATAGGGTTATCATCTTTCCTTTAAACAAGCCTATCCTTCCCAATGAAGGTATCATAGCAGGCTTTCCCAAAATTTCCCAAGTGCTTTTTGGCATAATATTCACATGTGTTTCTTCATCTAATACACAGTCTATGTCGAAGTCTTCTATTCTTGTAACTATGCACTTTTTTTCTTTCAGGATCTCTGGTAAACTGATGTCTCTGTGATCATCCATTTCTCCTTTTAACTATATTAACATAGTCTTTGACTCTTTTTCTATATGTCTCTTTAACATATCCTTAGTCCCTTGACCTTATTTGTAGTCTTCTTGTCTCATGGTCATGTTTTCAACTTTAGCAATCATCCTAGGGAAATCCTCAACCTCATGACCAATAGCTCTACAACAAAGACAAAGAGGGCCTATACCAGTGCATTCTTTAGAAATATGTCCTGGTCTTCTGCAATTATAACACAGTGTCAATCCTCTCTTTCTTTTAAACGATCCCCAACCTTTCCTTTAATGCACACTAGGATCACAATCATGGACCTGCAATCTGCAAAATTCTTTCTAGGTTCCTGCATCCACTTATTAGTCCAAAAATTCTTTCTATGCATAAGAATAACATATCTTTCTCTATTTCTATCAAATTTATTCAGATCAACTCTTTCTTCTGACCATGCCCTAGTTTTGAGACTAGGACAAAATCTATCAAACATACCTAGATTCATACTTTCGAATTTTTTTTTCACTTATCTTACGTTTACCAGAGCACAAATATTTAAGATCTTACCTCTTTTCTTCAGATCCAATTTATTTCTTAGTACTGAGCTTCACAAGTCAAGTAGAATACTGCGCACTACAACAACAAATCTATGCACGAAGATTTATATTTTCTTCAGTTCCCAACAATCAAAGTTTCAGGTCCCGACAATGGAACCATTTGCTGGCACAGGGGCAGACCCAGGGTTCAACGCTTCAACAACGCACCAAAAAAACCCTAACTACCAGCCCTTTCAGAAACACCTGTGAAGCAGATGAAGTCTCACACAAGGTAGAGGCAGGGGGGTTGTAGGACTCAAGTGTCTACAACCAAGCTGGGACACAGATATGTGATTACAACACTTAACAAAACACTTAAAAAATAATATGCATTAGTTCTTGAATCTCATTCACATCGTAGATCAAACCCTTAATACATATCAACGTAGTAACAGTAAATATCAATTACTTCCAATCACTTAGCACATAGAATTAGATCAGATATAGCATTCATTTACCATCAATATAGCACTAAGCATCCATACATCCATCCAACATATATAAATATCAATACAATAATAGATAAACAACATAAACAACATGAACAACATTGCACAAAGCACATCAACACAGGATATACATGGTTCACCCTAGTGTGGGGCTACACCCACCAACTTCTTCTTCTTCTTCTTTATTAGTCTGCAATCTCTTACATGTGTCTGCTCCTGTGCACAAAGACACAAATCCAAGACTCGCATTGGACATGTGATCTACGCACAACGCACTAGATCCACCTTCCTCAAAATCAGGTTAAGGCACAAAGCCAACTCCTTGATAGCACAAACCCTTACACAGACTGTCTACACAAATCCTCTTACATTCACTTGCAATTAGCTCTGCAAGTCTTAACACACAAAATGCACAACAACCAGCAACTGTTCTTCGCACTTAGCAACCTTTACATATTCTTGCACGAAGCCAACTTAGACCGACTTGAACTTACATCGCTTAGCTATCTATTTATACATTACAAAAAGGCCTAAACATGGGTAAACCCATGGACCTATATCCCATGCCCGTTACATTAACCCTAAAATCCCTTTGCTGGGTCCACAAGCCCACAAAATGAGTGAGATCCGGCGATCTCCGCTCTGCCTGGGTGCTCCATCTATGACCAGCCTGTCGAAGTCCCAAAATTGGTCAAACACGACCAATGTTTCCACAAAACTTTGTCAAGGGACAACAACTGCCAACTCGCCTCAGTCCAATGCATCTCTTCATAAGTTCAGATTCATTTTCTCGTCATTTTCCCAGCTCCAGGTCAATATGTGTGCAAGCACCAAGATTGTTGACAAGTTAGAAGGTGTGGAAAATTTTCGCGCCTGAAAATACAGAATTGGACTCATTCTTGAAGAAAATGACATTGCAAAATTCATAAAATAAAATGTAACGGAACCCAAATAATATGCAACCAAAGCGAAGTAAAAGAAGGATATGATTAAGGCCAAAAGGATAATTGCAGATTCCATTAAATACCACTTGATCCCTCAAGTGTCTTCTAAGAATAGTCCAAAATATATGTTTGATGCCCTAACTAGAATGTATGAAGGAAAGAACATCAACTGAAAGATGAATTTGAGAACCCAACTCAAGAATACAAACATGTAGAAAGGAGAAACAATTCAAGACTTTTTCTGTAGGGTTTCTCAATTCAAGGAATAGTTGAAGAAATTTGAGACAACTTAGATGAAGAATAACTTATATTGAAAACTTTAAATGGTCTCACAAGACCTTGGGATGCCTTCATCCAAACTATCTATGCAAGAAAAGAGAAACTCCAATTTGATAGTCTATGGGAAGAATGTGTTCAAGAAGAAGCAAGGGTAGCCAATCGAGAAGCCGTACTATTAAGGGATGAAGATCAAGCCCTATCCTCTCATGCTAAGGAAGGAAATAAAATGTCTCATTTCCAAAAGGAGACCCACCTTCATAAATAATCTCACTCCCCAAAGAGATTCACCCACTTCCATAAATAATCTCACCCTCCAAGGAGATTCCAGAAATATCAGAAGAGTCAAAGAAAAGAAAAAGATTTCTCCTCTTATCAATGTTATCATTGTGATAATATGGGACACATTGCTAAGAATTGTCCTGCCAAAAGGGAAGAATACAAGAGAAGAAATAACAAAAGACATCATGCCCATGCAGTTGAAGATGATGAGCCACCCAAGAAGGTGACTAAAGAAGAGATTGAATATTATGTTTTATTTTCCTCCCTCTAAGGATACGTGACACCTGGAGAGGATACTTGGCTCATAGATAGCGGTGCCTCTAATCACATGACAGGTCAGAAAGACATTCTCTCTAGTATTACAGAAAATGAATTCCCCTAGAAAGTTTCACTTGGAGATGATTATCAGTACCCTATCAAAGGAATGGGAGAATCCACCTACAAACTTGATTCAGGGACTCCGATGAGAATGAAGGATGTACTTTATGTAACAGGTTTGACAAATAAATTACTTTCTATCTCAGCTCTAGATAAGAAAATTTTCAAGGTTGCATTCATAGATGGTGACATTCTTATGTGGCCTAAAGGAAAAACCATAGAAGATGCAATTGTTATTGGAACAAAAGAAGGTGGTTTGTACAAGTTAAAAGAGTCACTCAAATGCAACCTTGAATCACTCCACTAAGATTCCTTGCAAACTTTGGCATAAAATACTAGCTCACATCAACTACAAGGCCTTACCATATGTAAGCAAGGTATTTACAAGGTTGATCATGAAGGTGTATGCAATGGATGTGCACAAGGAAAGACCATAAAGAATACTTTCCCAAAGAGCGACAATAAAGCATAAGGAATCTTGGAGCTCATCCACTCAGATGTATGTGGTCCAATGCCATCAACCTCTCTAAGAGGGTATGCATAATATGTGTCATTTATTGATGATTACTCTCGTAAGAATTGGGTTTATTTCTTGAAATCAAAAGATGAAGTACTCATAAAGTTCAAGGAATTTAAAGCCTTAGTAGAAAACCTCTCCGAAAGAAAAATCAAGATACTCAGGTCAGATAATGGAGGAGAGTACACCTCAAATGAATTTGGAAGTTTTTGCAGAGATGTTGGGATTAATAGGGAGCTCACCACTCCCTGTAATCCTCAACAAAATGGTGTAGTAGAAAGAAAGAATAGAACAATTATGGAAGCAGTGAAAACTATGATTCACGATGAATATCTTCCAATGCACTTATGGGATGAAGCAACAAGAACAACAATTTATGTCCAAAACAAATTATCCGATAGTGCACTTGGATTCAAAACCCCAAAATAAATGTTCACCAAAAATAATCCAGAAGTAAGCCATCTAAAAATATTTGGTTGTCCAGTGTTTGTACACATTCCGAAAGAAATAAGAACTAAGATGGATCCTTCAAGAAAGAAGGGAATATTTGTTGAATACTGTGAGGTCTCTAAGGCCTTGAGAATTTACATGCCAGGTTACCATCATATTGAGATCAACAAAGATGTAACCTTTGATGAAGATGAAGCACTAAAAAGATCAAGGAAATGCCAAGTTGAAGAAGTGTATGAAGAAGAACCCGCAACTCCCAAAGTTGCAGAACCAATGAAGGAAGTTACAGTTACCCCTGATGATGAGATTCTAGAAGATCATGATATGATAGAATTTCAAGAACCTCCCCAGATGATGATCTCTCACAAGAGAAAGCCATCTTGGACGAGTGAACTTATTCAATATGGAGAGAAGTATGGTGCCATAGAAGGAACCATGAGACAAAGCAAGAAACCTAAGCCATTCTCTAGTTATATGGCCTTGATGTGTGATCTCATAGAAAAGGAACCTACTTGCTTTGACGAAGCCATTCAGAATAAAGAATGGGTGGATGCCATGACATAAGAATACGAGTCCATTATAAATAATGATGTAGGGGAAGTAGTTCCCAAACCAAAGAACAAATATGTGGTATCTTCCAAGTGGATATACAAGATAAAACATGCAGCATATGAAAGTATTGAAAAACATAACGCAAGATTTGTGGCTCATGGTTTTTCTCAAAAGGAAGGTATTGATTATGAAGAGATGTTTTCTCATGTAGCTAGATACATGTCTATCATAACCATCATAACTCTTGCAGCCAGAATGAAGTGGAAGTTACACTATATGGATGTGAAAACAACCTTCTTAAATGGTTTTATTGAAGAAGAAGTGTATATAGAACAACCACAAGGGTTTGAAGTTGAAGATAGAAATACTCATGTCTACAGATTGAAGAAAGATTTGTACATGTTGAAGCAAGCTCCTAGAGCTTGGTATGTAAGAATTGATAGTTTCCCGACGAGATTGGGCTTTACCAAGAGTAAATATGATTCTAACCTTTACTTCAAGGTTATGAATGATGATCCAATTATATTGCTATTGTATGTGGGATGACTTATTCTTAACAGGAGAAGAAAATCTCATCACAGATTGTAAGAATAAGCTCGCTGCAGAGTTTGAGATGAAATACTTAGGCCTGATGCATTATTTCTTAGGTCTTGAATTTTGGTAGAGCCCAGAGAAGATCTTCCTTAACCAAGGGAAGTATGCAGTTGAAATACTGAAGAAATTTGACATGTTGGAATGTAAATCCATGAACACACCCATGGAAACAACGTTTAAGCTCCTGATTGACACTTCGTCAGAATTGGTTGATGCTACTCTATATAGAGATATTATTGGCTCATTGATGTATTTGACGAATACTAGGCCAAATATATTCTTTGTTGTGAACACCTTGAGTTAGTATATGGTAGAGGCCATATGTGTTCACCTTGTAGCTGCAAAGCATGTGATGAGATACCTTAAGGGTACACTAGATTATGGTCTTTGTTATACTAGAGATCATGACTTCAGACTGTATAGTTATTTTGATTCATATTGGGCTGGAAGTCCTTCGAATAGAAAGATCACTTCAGAATGTTGTTTCAGTCTCGGGTCAACCATGACTTCATGGAAAATCATGAAACAATCTAGTATTGCTCTCAGCACGACATAAGCATAATACATTGCAACATGTTCTGCCAGTTGTGAAGCCATATGGATTCAAAATTTATTGACAGGTCTATTCGATCTGGAGACAGAAGCCACCGTGATTCTATGTGATAACCAGAGTTGTATAAAGATGAAAGAGAACCTAGTGTTCCATGATAAGTCGAAGCACCTAGAGATCCGATATCACTACATTCGTGATATGGTGCAGAGGGGAGCTGTAAAGATCCAATATGTTGGCACATATGAGAAAGTTGTAGATGTGTTGACCAAGCCTCTGTCTCATGTGAAGTTTGATTACTTCCAAGAAAATCTTGGTGTTTTCCAAAAGGACCTCCCTCGAAATGGGGAGTGATGTTGATGATACTACAATATCCTTACCAACAACGGGTAGCTCCGTTAGGATTTTATATCCTAGGGGATCGATCATCCCTGGGAAGATCCCGAAGGTCCAATAAGGATGGTCTATCAAAGTATCTGTGCATGTATATTCCAGCTTTAGTCAGTAGTGGTAGCTCCATTGGGATTTTATATCCTAGGGAATCTTATGATTCCTGGGAAGATACCGAAGGTATAGTAAGGATGGTCTATCAGAGTACCACGTGGTATCTTGTTAGGATTTTATATCCTAGGGAATCTTATGATTCCTGGGAAGATCTCAAAGGTCCGATAAGGACAGTCTGTCAGAGTACCAAAAATGTTGTTGTTGCACTTGCCTCATTTTGTTTCCATATGATGATGATGTTGTTGTCTCAACCTCATGCTGATGATGTTGTTGTTTCAGCCTTGTGCTGTTGATGATGTTGTTGTATCAACCTCATGTTGTTGATGATGGTGTACTAGCCTCAGGTTGGTGATATTTTTGTTTTAGCATTATTCTAATTGATGTCGATGTTTTAGCTTCATGCAGATGATGATGATGATGCTAGTTGAGCTCCATGCTATGAATGATGATGATATTGATGATGAGAAAAAATTTCGATGAATTAAAGATGTTCTAGTCAATGTTCCAAATGTTGATGATGATGCTTCCCTGTCCCTCTCTCCTGATGATATTGTATTGGGTTATGTCAGTAGAATACCCTTCTCATTAAGGGGGAGTGTTGAAATATTGTAACTTTGTAGAATATTCTAATTATATTTGAGTTATTATCTTATATATAAAATCCCCTTTTGTGGATTGATCATGTCGGGTCTTGTATAAGACCAAATCCCGTTTTTTGGATTGATCAAACCATATTTATATGGTGGTATTTGCAAAGTCCACCCCTAGGGTTTATAAAGTGGTTTTAACCACTCTTGGAATAATTCAACCTTATTCAGTGAAGAGACATAACCCTAGCACCTCCTTACTAGTATTTATAAGTGAGGATGGTGCCTCATTTGTTCCCTCACTCACTCACACTTCTAAGTGCACATCTTTTGAAGATAGTTCAAGTTGCAAGAAGAAGGAGACGAGAGGTGCTTGCTCAGTCCTAGATTATTCTTGGTGGTTTGGTCTTAGTCTTGGCATTGTATCAGAAATCTATTATTGAGGAATTTTTTGCTGGGTTTTCTCCCCCATGAGGGTTTCCCAGGATAAAATGTTGTGTACCTTGTGATTGTGTTTCTTTTAGTGATCCTCCTTATGCCGTTGTTTTGGAAATGCATGAGTGCTATAGTAAATTGAAAATAACCTAATAACAACATTAAACTTAACAACTTCTACACATATTCTCCTTATTTATATAATTAATTATTACTCATAAATGATTTAGCAATGAATAATTAATACTATTAAATAAAATTTAACAATATGGACAATCCCAATCATTGTTAATCTAGTTCATAATATTAATGATCTCTCATGGTATGGTAATGATGATTTGGTACGGTAGTTTATATTTTTTATTGGAATTAATGATAATAATAGCTATATCCTCAGACAATGGTGGCATAAATTACAATAAATTTGTAAGAAGAGGCACCACACATTTTATTCAGTATCCTTGTTATTTGAAAAAACAAAGCAAGTTATTAATACCATGGACTCTATTACTCCGTAGGTTTTATATAGTTTCCCTTTTATGGTTCTTTGTTATGTGTCAACTAATGCAATATGGTTTAACGAGTAGCAATTTATATAGAATTGTTCCATTTCACAATATTATTATTAGTTGAATCATTTTAATTAATTTATTAGAGTAGACTTATGTAGAGTGATATTAATGGACTTTAAATTAAATGATATATATCAAAACATATATAACATTAATTGTTTTACTACAAAGATCAATTAAACAAGGATAAAGTGAACATAATTTTTTTAGTAAAAAAAGTTGAACATTTACGCAATATACTTATCACTTCCAACACACGTCAACTAACACTACTCTCCACCCTCATCATGGAGAAGAGTTCAAAGAAAATGTTACACAATTTCTAGTGTTAGAGTCGACCAATATGATAACTTTTGATGTAGAACCTGCGCTACACATGTTGGTGTTGGTTGCTACCTAGAAAGAGCTTACTATATGGAAGGAATCCACCCACTCTAGGAATTGAGCAGAGCCGCTGGTTATTGTAGGAAAACAACCGCCTCCTACATTATAGTTAATTTTTTGATGGATCATGCTTAAATAGTATTGTTCCTTGATATATACAAAACCCTAGTCATTGTGGTTTGAGGTTTTCATGTATCCAATCTTTGGATGGGTTTCCCCCCTCCCCCCTCCTTTCCTCAAAAATCAATTTTTTTTCATGCATTAGTCTCTTCCCTTGGAAAATTGGTTAATCAATCTCCTTCTTGCTTTGTCAAATGACTAGACAGGATACCTGTAATTCCTCTCTCTCCTAATAATGTCTGTCAAATGGATTTGAAACTTGCAAATAGAGGCCTGATCGAGAAATTTACTAGGATCTAGACCTCTCCCAAGGCCATGGAAAATTGGATTTAGAAAAACTGGGTAGGGTTAATCAAAGGAAAAATCTCACATTACTTTTGTGGCTAAGGGTTTTATGCATTTTACTTTGAAACCAAGGAAGAAGGGGATTTAACATCCTGGAGTGGACTGCATTTTTATGGTACTCAAGGACTGCATTTGAATACATGGACTTCATATTTTAATCTAGAAAATGACATCCCTTCAACATTGCTAGTCTAGGTGAGATTGCCTCATATCCCTTTGAATTGTTGGAATGATGAAATCATGATAAGTATTGGTAATACCCTTGGTACTTACATTGACAAAGAAAAATCTAAAAATGAAATGATATCCTATGCTAGAATCTATGTTGAAGTTGATTTGGAAAAACGTCTACTTGAATCTTTCCATGGATAACTGGAAACACATTCAACCAATGGAATATCAACAAATCCCATTTAAAATGTAAGCATTGCCATGAATACACACATTTTGCAAAAAACTATTCAAAAATGCATTCAACAAGCAGGTGCCTTCAACGGAGAATGAATAATGGTAGCAGGCCAAAAAGAAAAAAACTAACAATAAAAAATCAACTAACACATCTCGGTCTAAGAAAGCACAACCCTTAGTTTACTCAACATAACCCACAAGTTTAGGTAAAGTTCCAAACCATACCTCTACGTCAAGACCATGAAAGGATCCTACAATAGCCCCCAATAGCCTTGAAACTTCCCCTCAATCATTCCCTTTTCAAATCCCGACATGTTGTAGCACGTTGAGAAATCTACGCAAACCAAAACTGGTCATCCTCACAAAACCGCTTGTTTTTTATATACACCTATCCCTATCTCCAACAAATCACATAAGTTGTTTTGATATCAACATGCATTCAATGTAGTATATATTTTTTAATCCCTTCTAATATTAATAAGATGTCTCTACATTTAATGGAGGGAATTATCTGTATTCATTGCAGTTGAACTTGTCAACACTTTCCATCGACGAATGAACTAGCAACAGGTGGGGACTGCACACAATCAAGAGCAAGTCAGTTTTGTAGTATGGTCCTACTTATATATGGATGGATGATTGATTTTTATTATATTAGAGAATATATCTTGTCGGACCTGGAAACAATTATCCTTTGGGTGTTATGAATTTGAAGCTCGACTCTTATTCCTGCTTGTTCATCTACATTCTATCCTTTCGGTCCTCTCAATTTTAGGATAGAGTTGTTCCTTCTTTTTAATTTACATACACTTTTCAAGTAAGTGACCTATCATCTGTAAAAATTGGATATGAAGTATATATTTTTCAAACTGTACAAAAGTAAAGATTGGATATGAAGTATATATTTTCCAAACTATATAGAAATGTAGAAAGGGTTAACGATCTGCCCTTTGATATCTAAGTTTCCAATTTTTTCTAAACTATTGTTTCTGCAAAATGTAAACTATGATGAGGGGAAAAATATGTGCATATGTAAATCATTCTTGAGGCCTTAAGATATTCTTTAATAATTTGAAAAAAATAGTTATTTTGAGGCTATAATGATTCCATAGTTTATAGGGAAAATGGAAAATCTGTCAAACAAGAATAAAATGTTGAGAGCTTTCACTTCATCAAATCAATAAACTCTTAAATACAAAAGAAAATAGGTTTTAGCAATATTATCCCTGAATCGAAAATAAGTGCTAGTAGTATCACCCCATTTTTTTTTTAAAATTAAAATTACAACATTTTTGATACCATCACCTAAGAAACCAATATGTTTGCAAATAAAACCTCTCTACCCCTCTTACTCCACCCTCACCCTCCCTTAAAAAAAACCCATAAAAAATAAATTATATATATATATATATATATATATATATATATATATATATAACTTTAGAAACACTTACAAAATAAATATTTAAAAACATATCTAGAAAATATTAAAAATTAAACTGTTGGATAAACATTTTGGATTCAATTTTCAGAAAAATCGTAAGTATGGAGGATATGCGCAACAAGAGAAGAAATAAGACAAGGTAGGATCAGAGTGCACAGTAAACGCACATTCAGGCTCGAGAGTGCGCAGTGGAGGCACATTCAAGAGTACAGTGCACAGTAAGAACATACTTAGCAGAAGAATAAAGTAGGAGAATAAAACGAGAGAAGAAAGCAAGTGAAAAGGAAGGATAACAGTTCAGCATGCCAAAAGCAGAAAGACGCACAAAAGAAGAAGACCAACTGTCGAGAAGGGAAAAAAACACATGCAAACGTAAAAGCAAGAAAAGCAAGCCTGATCAACGAGTCAACATGAGTTGTCATGAGTTGTAATAGGGTTTTGGGATGAATAAAGTAGGGTTTTAAGCCCTAGAATTCATGCATAAATATGTAATGGGTTGGGAGAATAGCGGTTCTAGTCTGTTGAGAGTTCTTGTTTTGTAAGAAGAGTGATATAATAGGATGAGAATGAAAGATTCTATGTCTGAATGTTAGGGAGAAGTTGCAGAGGGAGGCTTGCACTGCAGAGCAACTAGGTAAGATGAAGGGAAAGGTGTCATGATGTATCTTTTGTAAGCATAGTGCACATCCTGAGACTATTACAAAAATAATAATAAAGAAGCCAACTGTTGTGGACGTAGCCCAAAGTTGGGTGAACCACGTTAAATACTGTTTTTTCTTGTCTTTTATGTGATTGATCATGGATACTCTCTTGATGTATGCTAGACTAGATTTGTCTTCTATGTGATAATTGCACAATAGTTATGAATGTTATAGTAATTGGTTTATGTTGCAATTTGAAGTATAATGGTAATATACAATTGAATTCACTAAGTAACCAAAGAAGAAAAAATACAGAATAACATGTGAAAAATAGATAAGTAAGAATGAAAAGGATGATCGCCTCCCATTCCCTCACTACTGTAAAACCCAGTTCCTGTATCCCAAATAGATGCCTCGGGTGTGACTTCACTTGCATGCTGGTGATGTTGAAAGGGACGGTGTCTGAAGGGTTTTGTTGGTTAAGATAACTTGAACCTAGGGTCTTACAACTACTTGCGCGCCAACAAATGGTTCTGTTATGGGGACTCAGGATCTGTGATTAAGGGAAAGTTTTGGAGGCCGACTGAGAAAGAGATCTCAAGATGGATAGAAGAGAAGGAACGTGATTTTACTCGAAAAGAGAATAGAAAACCTAGGATGAGTGATGAGCAATGGATGCAAAGGTATGTCTACATAGAGTTGCATGAGATTTACTTTGGTGAATTTCTGATTATTTTGACTAAGTGGTTAGAAATATTAGTGGAGAATACTAGAAGGTACTGAATCGCAATGTCGATGAATTGGACTCGTGAGTTGGTAAGGAAGATGATATATGTAAGTAATAAAAATTCTCTCGCAGTTGATTTCTGGTTGGAAAACATATTGGGAGGATATATTACAGAATTTGCAGTGGATTTTACCCAATCATACAATGTTGCAGAGAGATATTTCTTCAAAGGTCTGCATGGAAGGTTCATGAAATCGTTGGGTACATGGATAAATATGTTGTTATGTGACAAGTGCAAGATGAAAATGGAGTTCGATTACTAAGGGGCTTCACACACATAGGGAAACCAGGGGATGACAAGAGGATAGTCTGAGGAAGAAGAGAAAGAAGGAAGAAATGAAGGAAGGGAGGGGCTAAGGATGTAGAGAACTGAAGAGATTGTATTAGAAGAAGAAGATGAGTTTGGAGTACTATGCAATGGGATGAGACACAAGAGGAAAAATACTGGGGATGATAAAGGAGAGTCGTGCAGTGAGACTAACTGAAGAGGACCGTGCATAATAGTCCAAATCGTAGAGATACCACACATAAAATGAGAGGAAGAGGGGATATAGTCTAGTCCTATAATAGAAGAGTCGCTAAGTCCTACTTAGAATGGATCGTGTGTCAAATCCATGACCCCATGTGCGTCACCACAATATGAGATAACAGTTGAAGACTTATCAAAAGAACTTATAGTTAGAAAGGGAGGACAAAGTAGTAGCAATCAAATCAGTGGAAGCAATGCACATAGTCAAAGACAACCAACATCGCCAAGAGGAGGCACTGCACAAAGAAACATGGAAGGGGTAGAAAACACCCTCAGACTGCCCGAGTTCCAAGGGGTTGGGTCAAAGTGTTGATGATTGTAGCTATGTGAGACATTCTCCAGCTTACAAACCTGTGAGATGTGGATCATTGCAGTTATGTGAGTCTTTCTCCAGCTTAAGAACCTGAGAGAAAGCCCCTAAGAAGGGTACGTGGTTCCTATCTGAGACAGAGCTGGAACGTAGAGATGACCTCCTCCATTCAGAGAGTTGAGAAGAACTCCAGATGATTCTCCAGTGGGAAAAGGTGATCTTATGAGTTAGACGTGCCTGTGGCTGAGAACAAGGTGAACGTGTGAAATCCCAAAGTGTTGGGTACATCGTCATGAGAACAAAAATGAAGATGATTTATTAGCCTCCTCTGAGAAACAGAGTTGATGAGAAAATCCAGATGATTCCTCTGTGTGAGACAGAGGGAAAGAAGATCTGTTGAGTGGACGAGCACATGTGAACGTGTGAAGAACTAGTTCTTCTGTGTAATGCAATGAGCCAGAGATATGGACATCCCTATGGATGTGCCCCTAATGGATGAGCACTACTGGGTGTATAATATCCCTTGCTATATTGTTCAAGAGTCAGACCTGTCTGTAACCCTAATGGTAATGTAAAGGGTACAGGTCGGCCCCACCTTAATGTGATTAATAATTAATATAAAAGATAATTAATATAAAAGATAATTAATATGGAAATTATTAATTATACTTTAAGTTATTAAGGTCGGCCCTATTGTGCCAATAGACACATCATTTGATGTGACAAGTATTATATAAATAAAGGTGAATCCCCATTGAAGAAACACACTTAACATTGTGTCATCTCATGATTTCATATGTTGAGGTATGAAATTATGAGAATTGTAGCACCCTCTTGTGTGCTAGTTTTGGTGATGGTGTGGGAGGTCTTTCTCTTGAGAAATATAGCAAAGGATTAGCTGGATTTTCTTCCCTTGTTGAGAAGGGTTTCCCAAGATACTTCTTGTGTACTTTTTCATGGATATTCTTCTTGTGATCTTGGTTTGTTGCACTAGTTATGGTCGAAGTAATTGCTGACAAAAAATTTAAAAGGATTACATGAGCCATAGCTCACTAAAATCTAACATTGTATCAGAGCAGTGTTGAAGAAAACCATTGCACACCAAAGAATTGAAGGAAATGTATGCCAAAATGCTGTTGTAGGTATAAAGAGGAAGAAGGATGGAAGCCCTTTCTGTGGTGTATGAAAAAGATACCAGAGAGGAAACATCTATGTGGAAAAGAAGAGATAGAATCTTACAACCATAAAAGAAAAGGTCGAAGCCTAGGAGAAACCCCACAAGCTGCCCTGAAATTCTGTGAAAGAGGTCGGAGCCTATAGTTATGAAGAAGGAGAGCCGACTGTCCATTTTAAAGGTTGTCGTAGGCCTCTAAAAATTGCCACAACAATACCCCAACAACAAAAGAAAGAAGGCGGGTTGGACCTAGTGCTTCCTGTGGCATGTAGATTCCTATGGAATATAATTAAGGGGGCCGGATATAATTAACCCTGTGGTAACCCTCCTAAAAATAACCACAGGCCTAAATCGAACCCTGTTCAAGCTTCTTAGACAACAGGGAAAGGCTGCCACTTTTCCCTTGGAAAATCGACCTACTTAGAAAGGTAGCTGCTGCCTGGAAGAGGCCCAACATATCAGCTACAAAACTGTAATAAAAAGACCAGAATGTCTAAAGCTCAACTGGGATCAAGGATTCCGTATTTATACAAGTGTTCTTCACTGTGTTGGATATTTTGGAAAGGAAATATCAGATCTAGCGCAGAGCATAAAATTGGGGGACTGAAATTAAAAGCTTCAAATTTGTTGGCAGTGTTCCTAAGCCAAGCAGGACTAGAGAGAATTATTATCCTCCTTGTCCGATCCTTGAACTACTTACCATCTTCATCACTTCAAAAGGATTCCTGAATTGGATATGGGTAACCTTCTTAGACCTGGGAATAATCTAAGCAAGAATCAATATAGAAGACATAAGAAAAGTATATGAGGGCATTAATGACTTGGACATTGGAATTTTGATAAACAATGTTGGGGTGTGATACCCCTATGCTATTTTCCTTCATAAAGTTGATTCCTAGCTTCTCAAGAATATCATAGCAGTGAATGTAGAAAATACTACTAGAATAATCCACACCGTGCTTCCTGGAATGTTGAAAATAAAGAAGAGTGCCATCATAAATATTGGATCTGGTGTCATACTAATTCCTTCTAGTCCTCTCTACACTGTCTATGTTGCTACCAAAGCATATGTGAACCAGTTTTTCCAAATCACCTTATGTGGAATACAAGCAAAGTGGATTCAATTTGCAGTGCCAAAATTATGATGGAAGTTAAGCTTGATAAATCAAGAAACTTCAAGTTCCTAGAAGACAAGGCTTCAAAGGAAGGCCTATTATGAGTAATGCAAAGAGGTGACACTTTGACTACCTTCTTCATGAATATGCCAGAGGACAGAAATCAGCCAAGTGCCATTGGAGAAATCATATCAGCACCCTCAGGTATTCACCTGTATATATATGTTATTTTCATCACTGTTATAAGGGTATTTGCAGGAGGAAGAAACCCCTGGTGCAAATCATGGAATCAGAGAAGTGTCAGTGCATTTCAGAAGAACAACACACTGGAAGTAAAAACCCTAGGTTTGGTTGTTGTAATTGTCATTCTTCTAACCTATGTTTCTAAAGTCTGCTACGTTACAAGTAAGTGTTGTAGCAGAGACACCAATCCTTAAATTGTTTTAATTCTAGAAATGTACTCATTATTCTCCTTTAGGAGATATTCTTGTTTTGGTTCCTCTTGTTTTCTTGTTCTAGACAGGTTAACAATAAAGAAATACATTTATCCTTCAGAGGGAGCCACTTGACTCAAAGGGAGTCAAAACTATCTGAAAGAGAGGAAGAATAGAACCATCATTGATGAAACAAATGAAATGATGCATGATCAAAATCCTTCTATGATTCTATGGGCAGAAGCATGCATGAAACAACATATGTTCAAAACAAGAGTTTTCACCAGATTTTGAAAAACATAACGCCAGAAGAGATAGCCTTTCAAAGATGCA
>ML776953.1:252224-262458 GCA_009831015.1 Picea engelmannii | reverse complement strand
AGTCTCTGTACATTTCTTTCATTAATAGAAATCATGTATTACTGTATCTTTGTGTTTATGGTTGCATCTCTGATATATTTCTGTTATATTACTGGATATACGCGATATCTCTGTGCATTTCTTTATTATATCTCCGCTTTCATTTCGTGCCGAAAATAATCCGGATCAGATGACTTCCAAAGTGGATCTATAAGATCAACCATGCAACTGATAGAATTTTCTAGAAATACAAAGCGAGATCTATAGCCAGAGGTTTCTCACAAACTGAGGGAGTTTCCTATGATGAGGCACTTGATCCAGTAAACCCTATACACTTCCATTCGTACTACCATCCATGAGTTGAAAAACTATATCAGATGGAATGATTCTTGATGAGTTTGGGTTTCAACAAGAATATTGTTGATCCAAACCTATATTATTACAATGTTGGTGATGATAGCCTAATTTTGATAACTTATTCAAAAATTCTTGTTGATCGGATACAAGTAAGCTTTGAATTCTGATTTCGAAATGAAGGATATGGGTATGATGCATCACTTCTTGGACAAGAAGTATGACTAATGATCAATAATATTGTTGAGTCAAGGAAAATATACAGTGGGAATATTAAAGAAGTTCAGTATGACAGAATGAAAAACCACCGTGATGGATTTGAATAAAATGAATGATGATCCACAACAAATTGGATTATTAATGTATCTGGTTAACACCGGATCAAATTCATGCTATGCAGTGAATGTACTTCGTCAATCCATGAGTCAGTCGAGATAGACTCACTGGATAGCAGTAAAGCATGTATCGAGACATATATGAGGCACAATTGGATATAGCCTGATATATGTGTCCAGTGTGAACTTGAGTTTGCAGGATATGCTCATACAGATTGAGAAAAGAGTACAATGGACCGGAATAACACATCCGGTTGATGTTCTACCATGAAGTTTTCCATAGTTTCCTGATGCAATAGAAAATGAAATCTCTGTGGCCTTGAATACCACAGAAGCAGAGTATGTACCATTGAGTGTGCGAAGCAGTATGACTTCACAAGCTTCTAAAATATTTACTTGACCATGAGATGGATCCTATGATGATAACCAAGAGCTATTTATAAAGCTTCTTGAGAACCCTGTGTTTCCTAATGGATCGAAACATGACAAGATGAAATATTCTTATATTAGAGATATGATGAAGAGAAAAATCGTACACATGCAGTACCTTCCTACACATGAGAAGATTACAAACATCTTCACCAAACTAACGTGGTGAAGATTGCCTCCCTAGTAAGAAGATTACAAACTAACTGGAATCCTTGATGACTCTAGCCAAGAAAAAATTCAGAGTACATTCGTGTGAGACTTGGCATGATGAAGAATGACTCCCTAGCTGAGAGGGAGTGTTGATGATTGTAGCTATGTGAGGCATTCTCCAGCTTACAAACCTGTGAGATGTGGATCATTGCATCTATGTGAGTCTTTCTCCAACTTACAAACCTGAGAGAAATTCCCTAAGAAGGGTACGTGGTTCCTATCTGAGACAGAGCTGGAACGTAGAGATGACATCCTCGATTTAGAGAGTTGAGAATAACTCCAGATGATTCTCCAGTGGGAAAAGGCGATATGTTGAGTTAGACGTGCCAGTGGCTGAGCATAAGGTGAACGTGTGAAATCCCAAAGTGTTGGGTGCATTTTCAAGAGAACAAAAGTGAAGATTATGTATTAGCCTCCTTTGAGCAACAGAGTTGACGAGAAACTCCAGATGATTATCCTTTGTGAGATAGAGGGAAAGAAGATCTGTTGAGTGGACGTGCCTATGGACGAGCACATGTGAACGTGTGAAGAACTAGTTCTTCTGTGTAATGTAGTGATCTAGAGATATGAACATCACTATGGATGTGCCCCTAGTGGATGAGCACTAGTGGGTGTATAATATCCCTTTCTATATTGTTCAAGAGTTAGACCTGCCTGTAACCCTAATGGTAATGTAAAGGGTACAGTTTGACCGCACCTTAATGTGATTAATAATTAATATAAAAGATAATTAATATGGAAATTATTAATTATATTTTAAGTTATTGAGGTCGTCCCTATGGTGCCAATAGACACATCATTTGATGTGAAAAGTCTTATATAAGTAAAGGTGAATCCCCATTGAGGAAACACACTTAACATTGTGTCATCTCATGATTTCAGATGTTGAGGTCTGAAATTATGAGAATTGTAGGACCCTCTTGTGTGCTAGTTTTGGTGATGGCATGGGAGGTCTTTCTCTTAAGAAATATAGAAAAGGATTGGCTGGGTTTTCTTCCCTTGTTAAGAAGTGTTTCCCATGATACTTCTTGTGTACTTGTGCATGGATATTATTCTTTTGATATTGGTTTGTTGCAATATTTATGGTTGAAGTAATTGTTGACAAAAAAGTTAAAAGGATTACATGAGCCATAGCTCACTAAAATCTAACACAAAGGACATAAAACAACATCTATTTGTCCGTGAGACAATTTGGGATGCAAAGAATGTCCAGGATGAGGCTGTAAAGAATGTGCAGTTGGCAAAAACATATAGAGGTCATGCACTAGTCTGGTACATGAAACTGCAGAGTACCACACCTACATGACAAGCCAGGACTTTGGCAGAAATAAGACATGCATTTTTGAAAGAGTTCAAGAAACCAAATTCTAAGTCACAGTACATTATCGAGATAAAGGAGATCAAATAGGTACAAACTGAGTCAGTATGGGATTTTGATCAAAGCTTCAAGTATGTGATGGGCAGGATGACATTTCAAATCCCCGATCAACAACATAGGGAATGGTTTTTTGTGGGACTCTTACCACACATCTATGGTCCATTGATACAACATAAAGTTGCATCACAACCTGAAGCTTTGGAGATCACAATGAAACTGGAAGCATACCCTAAAGGAGACAATGGAGGGATGGCGTTAGTAAAGACATAGTTAGCTTGACAATTCAATTGGAAAAATTCACAAAAGGAAAGGAAAAACGAGAACAAGTTTGGTGTACCAAGTGTAGGACTGAAGGTCACCTTAAGGACGAATTCCCAAATTTCGCACAATATTTAGCGACTGGATCACCAAATCCATTACCAGGAGGGGGATATTGTGAAATATGTAAGAAATGGGGAAATCATCCAACTAAGTGTCCATTACTGAAAAAATATCAGAGTACTCCAAGGAACTTGGTTTACAACTTCTGGAAGTCAGTCTGACATGAAGAGAAGGATTTATGCGCATTTCATTTGATGAGAAAGCGCATGCCATACATGTACATGATTTAGGAGGAGAATGTTGCGACAAAAGGAGGTGGTCTACAATATAATAATCAGAGAGGCATTAATCCAGGAAACAAAGGAAATTTTGGTAGAGGTCAAGGAAGTGGAGGAAAAGGACCGATAATATGTTACAATTGTAATCAATCGAGACACTTAGCTAGCTATTGCATGAATCCATGTACAACGTGAACATATTGTAGAGCACTAGAACATGCGACAAAATATTGTCCTCAACTACTTGCGAAATGGTAGGAAAGAGGGAATCTGAACCAGATTCCAAATCAGAATATACAGAAAATATCAGTCGAAAAATGCAATGAAGGACCTAGAATAGCAGTTGTTATGCGCGGAGGAGATAAAACATGCAATAATGCGATGAATGGAGGGAATAAAGATGATAAATGGATAAGGAAGTCAACAGGACCTATGCCAACATTTGACCCTCAACAAGAAAAGGAGACATATTAGAGGGAAAGAAAATAGGTACTCATACATGATTGGGGAGCATCAACATCATCTATGCCTCATGTCGAATATCGCGCCATGCCGAAGAAGACACTTGGGAAGGTAAGCACTCTAAGATAATTCCTAAAAAGTTGCGTAGAGTTAATGAAAGATGAAACTGCACTGAATGCATTATATGAAATGATTGACCACTGCATCCAAGGAAGGGAAACTCCCATCGCATAGAGGGTAGTGAATCAGGTACTGCGCATAAAGATGACCAACGAAGAATTCAAATTAAGTACAAATATTGGGGAATATGATGTGGATAATGTTATTTTAGACTTGGCATATGATGTGAATGTATTACCAAAGCATACCTTGGAGATTATGGGAAAACCCAAGATGATCTGGTCTCCTGTTCAGTTAAGGCTCGTAAATCAACACAAGATAGTACCAATTTGTCGATTGACAAGAGTACCTGTGGACATAGATGGGGTGTGTAGTGTGGAATAATTTGAAGTGATTGAGATCGTGGATGATAGTCAACCATATCTAGAAATGATGGGATTCAAATGGAAATTTGATAATCAGGCGATCATTAACCTAAAG
This sequence comes from Picea engelmannii, assembly GCA_009831015.1. NCBI lineage: Eukaryota > Viridiplantae > Streptophyta > Pinopsida > Pinales > Pinaceae > Picea > Picea engelmannii. The sequence continues at coordinate 258,112 of ML776953.1, read as the reverse complement.
AGGAGGGAAATGATATTTGAGGTAGGATAATTGAAGGTTACTGCACCACTGGACCCAAGAGAAGGAAAGAGGTACAAAGAGCCAACAAGAGGGAACACCATTGATAACTTGTATAACATGACTGCATGAATGGATGACTATGTTAACCCCGCTGCATATGGTGCACTAATTTGGATAAGTATCAGTTCATGTGCATCAGATTCATATGAAGGTCTAAAGCATTGGCAACATAGGATGCATGAAGTATCAACTAGACGATGTGCATGCATAACCCGATGATTGCGCTAGATTGGAACAGAATTATGTGATCCACATAGGTATGATGGATTGACTGACATAAGCTTGTTGGTAAAGGAATTTGAGTTGCAGGTACCCGAATAACAAAGGATGTGTTGACAAACCAGTATGACCCATTCAACAAGATAAGGGAAAACGCCTGATGACATGTCCCAATTAGAACCACTCTCATCTGGGATAGTGTTTCTGACAAGATTTTGGCCTAGTTACCAATCTAACTAATATGATAACTAAATATGAATCTGAGAACTGAAGGTTCTTAGATGAATTAAAAATGAAAATCCTAACTAACTACTTCTAAGCTGAGATGAATGATTATAGTCCCAAGATGCAAATTCTAATGTACCCTAAACTAGCCTATCTTGATAAGGAGAAAGCTAAATGATGAGTACAATAAAACATTTTTATTACTTGTATAGAAGAAATTCATATAGAAAATAACATGAAGGATTGAAACCATAACCAGTTAGAACCAAAATAATTGATTGATTAACTGAATCATAAGGTCGCTATACTCAAATTGAAAAATCATGGCAACTATAAACATAAGAACACTAATTTAGAAGTAATTCATAAACCAACATTCATATACTACAAAATAAGACATGCATAAATTGAATAGTCACATTCATACACATTGACACCGCAATCTTCATAAATGTCTCATGTTCTTTATTCATCTGAAAGTAATAATACCAATCACATTTCAAAAGAACCAAAAGCCTAGTCCCTTTTCCATTCATCTAATTTATAGAGGGACTATGGAAGCCATTCACATTCCTTATCTTCCGAATGGTCAGGATCCCGAAGCGACACTTCAGTTTCCTTTCCCAATTAGGACATTAAAACAATTACAATAAAATGATTGCTCTGCAAAATTTTGGTTACAATGAGGTGATTAAGAGGGTTCTGATGGTTACGATTTTGCATCTATGAACACCTTCCAACTTTTGAATTATTTGAGTATGGAATCCACTAGTCATAGTTGCATTCTTTCCAGGTCTTCAATTTATGTTCAACACGTTGCATGGAATCTTTTGTTAGCGTGATCATTTTGGAGGGATGGATTAGTCTTGTTTCAATAACCCCCACACAGATTTCATCGATTGCTTCGATGGATTTCAGGTTGAGGTTTCTTTTGGTATCCACGTCTTCGACCATTGTTTAGGTTGATGAATCCTTATCAATATCCCTCAGGGGGTCCATCCCAAATTGTGAGAGTAGACTATCTGACGATCTCCATATATTTATGCTTGATGTAGTGATTTGCTTGTAAGTCTTAGGATGCCTGTAATTGTTTCCACCCCTGCATCCAAGAGTCAACGATCTATGATTCTTCGTTCATATGAGTATACTGGTAGGGTCTCTGGGAATGTCTGTTGTGAGTATTGCCATTCTGTGACTCTATTGTAGGCTTCTAATGCTTTTTGGTATTTTTCATACATTTCTTTCACTTGTGCATTGAACTTTTTTTGATCAAACCTCACCATTAGTACTTTGTTAAGCGCATATAATAACCTATTATGTGCGTTCCGAAGTTCTTTTTTCTTTTCAGTGGCCTTTGTTGGACAACTAAGAGGGGGGTGAATCAGTTTTTACTGTTCTTAAAAAATTAAACCCATTTTAAAATCTTCACATAACACTCAATCACGATCACAATGATACAGGGAAATAAGCACTAGAATATTAAACATCAATCACACACATGAAATACACAGAGACAGATATTTCCTGAGGAAACCCATAAAGGGAAAAACCTCTTCTTCTTGATATGATAAGTAATCTTTATTTTATTTACATTATCATTCTTATGAGCACCAACTCATTGTGAGGCTACCACCTCTGTCTTGCAAGCTACAACTTGCTGAGAGCACCAACTCTCTGATTTCTCTAGCACTCACTAGAAGAAAGCACCAACTCCCTGAGTGTTCTAGCACCAACTGGATGGAAGCACCAACTTCCAGTCACACAGGCACCAACCTGTATAACATAGAACAATAGTTCTCCCTTGCACCACCCTGCCACCCTAGTTTTTTTGGCTGTAACCAGATGGAAGCTACAAATCCTTGTTCTTCAAGCACCCACTTGAAAATATGAGGACACCAATCCTCCCAAGCACCTCCATACCACCCTGAAATATAAATATTTTCCTTTTACAACTTATCACAGTGATACAAAATTTATCTATGGCTTACCAACCACATCACTGTTAAGAAACACTGCTCTTCTCTGCCTGCATCAGTGTCTCTCTGCTCGCATATTTTTGAGCTTTCTGATCTTCTTCTCTGTCTCTGCATGCGCACCTTGAATTTGTCTTCTTCTCTCAGATATGCATTTCTGTTCCTCGCTTCTTATGTGCTTCAGCTCCTTCACAACATGCTTCTACACGCATGCATCACACACAATCGCAATTGCCATCTCCTCTTCATTCTACATTTTTATATTTTCTATGCACCTTCTGCATGCCTCATGTGCAATGCCTCTGCATGCTCTTTGCAGTCACTGTTTTTCCCCAACAGGTTGTTCATCGCAACTCTACCTCACACCCGCATAGCTCCACAACAGAATCCATTCCTTCAAATTTCTACGTGCCTTTCTCACATCGAGTCATCTCATGATCATCATCACAACTCTTCATCTTCTCTGGCAATTCTATTGCCTGTGAGTTCATTATCAGTGGCCATTATGCTCAGATTCCTTAGCCTCTCTGGCAGTCGAGACTCTTCGTATTCTCTGTCATTACCGAATCTCTTCATCATCACTAGATGTTTTCCTTATATTCCTTGGCTTATCTGGTAGTAGAGACTCTTCGTCTTCTCTGTCGATCACCCTGAAGCCTCTTTGAATTCTTTGTGCATAAACAATCGGTGGTTTCTGGCAGTTCCCCAGAGAACTTCCATGCCCTCATGCTCTTGGTGCCTTTTCCTTTTCTGCGAAAAACTACACAGTGGGTGCTAGCTCTTCTAGCTAAGACCCTTCCTTTCACTCGACCACTGGCGGTGACCATTTTCCTATCCAACAGGCGCTTCGCGACTCGCGACCTCGGGGATCTTGGTATGAGATATCTCGACTCTCCCAAGCCACGATATCTAAAATGGAGCTTATCTAGACTATCTCCTTCCTCTCACATGACCATGAGATGTGATTGAATGCTAAACATAAAGTGATTTCGCGATTTCGCATATCGTGACCTCCTACTGTGAGTTGCTTTGAAACTCCCGAAACGCGAAACTCCAAAATGGAGCTTAGCAGCGTTGTCTCCTTCAATTCTCTTCCTCTGATGTGACCATAATCTATGACCAGGGGACAAACATGAGGGTGCTCGCGATTTCGCATATCGCGACCTCCTGCTATGAGTTGCTTCCAAACTCCCGAAACATGAAACTTCGACATGTTTCATATCAGATCAACGACCGAGATCTCTCCCTCTGATCGATGGCTGTGATCAATATCGTGGACTCTGACTTCATATCGGATCAACGGTCTAGATCCTTGGTGATCCGATGACTGAGATCATTTCACGACTTCGCATATCACGAGTTCTTGTGTCATAATCCTTTGACTCCTTCAATGTGAAAGTCAATGAAATTCCAATTGCTCGCCACGTATCCTCTGGCTCCAACGGCTAGGATTGTTTCGCGACCTCTCGTATTGTGAGTTCCCACAACTCGCACCTTTGACTTCTCCAGTTTGTGAGTCAGTGAAATTACAATCGCTCGCCACATGTCCTCTAGCTCCAACGACCAAGATTGTTTCGCGACCTCGCGTATCACGAGTTCCCACAACTCGCACCTTTGACTTCTCCAGTTTGCGAGTCAACAAAATTCCAATCGCTCGCCACATGTACTTTGGCTCCAACGGTCAGGATCATTTCGCAACGTCGCATATCATGACTTCAAGGGGTTAGAGAACCTTCTTTCTTTGGCCTTTCAGTCAACGAAATGTTGATCTTTCACCACATGTCATCTATGATGATGGACGGTTCCGATGACTTCGGAACTTGTCTCGTGCACTTTCCTTAGGATCCAATAGTTGTTGGTCTACGCACTCAGATCTAGCGACTGAGATCTGATCTCCTCATCTGTGCTTCCTCTGGTCACTGGATTCTGATCCGATGACCACTGTCTCTCCTCCTTATGAACTTATGCTTCCTCCCAACCTGGAAGAATGACTAAGTGTCAAAGGCCTCGACCTTTGAACCTTCTGCGAGTCCTTCTCTTGGACCTCAGCTGCACTTCTGGAAAGCGCAAAGCACTATATCTGCTGATCTTTGTTGTACCTACATATTGTTCTCTCCTTTCCTATTTTCCATCGATGCACACTCACGCTTTTCCTCTTGAGCTTCTCGAGCTTGCTCTTCTATGTCTTCGTTGCTGTTCTTTCCATTCACACTCTGCTTGTAAACCTGTCAACATCGTTCTGCCAACATCATTGTTGTTCTTTCCATCTTGTTTGCCATCGACGTTGCATCGTCACTGCTATTCTTGCCATAAATGACAAGCATACTATGCCTTTTGTCTGCAAACATGCCAACAATATCCCCCTTTGGCATTGATGGAAACCCTGATCGACTGCACTGTCCTATTGAGATCTCCATCTGTAGCATCCAGATCTCTCCTTTTCTCCCCCTTTGACATCAATGTCAAAGAAAACATGCTCCCCCTTAGTTGTTGCAGTATTTTTCGGAGGTATCAGATATTCAACCAACATAAACCCCCCCTGACAAGATGGACTCTCTTAAATTGATAACAGGGTCACGCCTAACTTCTGGCGTAGATAATCAAATTGAGCTTGTGCAAGCGGTTTAGTGAAAATATCATAAATTTGATCTTTGGATGGGATGTAATGCAAAGAAACCACATAGTTGGTTACTTGTTCCCTCAAGAAGTGATACTTGATGGGTATATGTTTGGTATTGGAGTGAAATACATGATTCTTTGACACACTAATTGCACTGGTATTATCACAATGGATTGGGATCGGTGCAGTATAATTTAACTCCAAGTCTGCAAGTGTCTGAATCATCCAAAACACTTGGGTACAACACATGGCAACTGTAATCTATTCATGTTCTGTAGTTGATAAGGAAATGGAACCTTTCTTCTTGCTCAACCATGATACAAGGGAATCTCCTAAGAAGAATGCACCTCCACTCGTGCTTTTCCTTTCATCTACACAGTTATCCCAATCAACATCTGAATAGACGGATAATTGAAAATTATGATTCCTAGGATACCATAGGCCATAGTCCATTGTTCCTTTCAAGTATATGAATATTCTTTTGATAGCTAACAAATGACTTTGTTTAGGTGCGGCCTGATACCTTCCTACTAGTCCAACAACATGCATTATGTCTGGATGGGATGATGTGATGTACAATAGGCTGCCTATCATAGACCTATATGAACTCTGATCAACATCAGGTGAGTCATCATCCTTTATTAACTTACATCCAGTGACCATAGGTGTGCTCATAGGTTTAGAATCTTCCATTTGAAACCTTTTCAACGTTTCTCTTAGATATTTTTCTTGAGAAAGAAATATTCCTTCATACTTCTGAGTAATTTGTAGGCCAAGAAAAAATGATAGTT